>OZ038398.1:35311934-35405060 GCA_964036045.1 Eutreptiella sp. 'Long Island Sound 2002' | reverse complement strand
CCCGGGAAGTCGGGTTTTCTACTGGGGGGGGGGGGGGGGGGGCAGGGACTTGCTTTAATTTTCATTCCGGCAGGGGGGGGCCTCCCCCCTGGACCCCCTCCCCCCCTCCCCTGGACCCCCTCCCCCCCTCCCCTGGACCCCCCCCCCCCCGCTCAAGCAAGTCCCTGGGGAGGGGGGTCAATAGAGCCCCCCAAGAACTGGGGGCGCAATTGACAGGACCATCAATCAGTTATTCTGAACTCTGGCGCTTCGAACCATTTTTTGAGCATTAAAAATGGCCAAAATTTTCTTTCACCAAATTTCTGGCAAGGGATGACTTTTCTGAAACCCCTCGACGCGCTGATTCCAAAAATCCCATTTTCAATTTTTTTTTGGCCGATTTTTGGGTCTGGGTCACCTCCGAGGCCTGGGGGTCAGTCTCGGTGGGATTTTGGGGGTCCTGTCAATTGAGCTCTTTTGGGGGGGGCGGGGTCTAGCCAGCGGGCTCTATCGACCCCCCCCCCCCCCAATCGAAAGCCCAGTTGCCCCAGCGCTGCCCCAGGTTCCTACTCAGTCCAAAACCGCACATAATGAGTTCAAACAAACGATGTTCCGCGCTGAAAATGCCAGAATGCTGTCAGTTTTCTCTCTCAGGGGGAGTACCTGCCGCGGTGCGGGTACTGGGGTTGTTTCGTAGACCCTTTCATCCAGAGCCAATCAGGGGGAATGGCAACGCCTCAGAGCCCACCAGATACCATCTATAACTCCTCTCCCGGTCGGAGAAGTTGTTCAAATACTCGACGCGGTGCGCGCGCGGTGCGGACACTCCCCCTAAATCTGCTGTCCTTGCCCTGTGGGCGTATGTTCCTGGGGTGGTGTTCAGGGTGGTCACGGGAAAGCCGCATTACTAGTGGGCGCCGTGTGTGTGCGGTGTGCGTGCGCTGCAGCAACGCCCCCCTGCACTACCAGACGAGAGGTCAGTAAAAGGCACGGGCCAGTGGTGCGGGCCAGACTCGCACGGTGTCCGCTGCTGGATGCGTATGTATGACCGCTGCCGGATTCAAAGGGTGGGGAAGAGGGCCCCAATCCACCCTTTGGGGGTCACCTCCCCTGATGACTCTTACACACTGGCACACCTCAGCATCCGCTGTCGGGATGGGGCGAACGGCGTTCCGGAGTGCAGAGCCCGTGCGCGATGGCAAGTGGAGGCCATGAGGCGAGGGCATCCCAACGGTCTTGGACGCCCGGGAACCATTGACCATGGGGACATGGCCTCGGCGACAGGCGTAGGGTGCCTTAGGGGGCGCCCTTAGCGCGGTGCGCGTGCAGTGCGCGCGCAGTGCGGGCACAGTGCAACTATTTGGGTGTCTAGCCGTACTGGAGACCCATACTTTGTGATACTAGGGGCATCATTGTTGCCCCTAGCATAGGTTTTGATGCTTCTTCCACGTGGGGGATATGGCATTTTGGGATTTTCACCCACTTTCACCCATTTCCACCCCTTTTCACATTTTTTTTTGCTCATCTTCACCATGGACTCCCACACTTTGGTGTGGGCCCTTGAGTTGGGGTGATGGAATCCCATGCTTTGGCGTGGCCCGTCGAGTTGACGTGACGGACTGCCCGGTTTTTGCTTGACCACAGTCAAATGCCCTATGCAGTTTTCTGTCCGTTCTTGTTTTTGTGTGGCGTGTACTGCGTGTGAGCACCAATCAGGATGGGGGACACGGACAATGGGGCACCAGCAGACGTACAGAGCATGGCGGCGGCCATGAGGGCTCAGGCGCAGGAAATTGAGCGACTGAGGATGGAGCTGCAGCGTACCAGTATCAAGCAAAAGGAGAGCATCCCGGAACTGACGCCGGGGGCTTTGGGCGAGTTCGTCCAGGAGGACAGGGTGGCACAATGGATGCGCCTTTGTGTCGGAGCCCTCAAAGAATTCCTCGAGCACACGCGTCTGCCACTGCAGCGTCCGCTGGATCATGAAGGGGCCAATGAGCAGGGGGCCGCCCCCCCCCCCCCGTGATCATGTATTGGCGTACCGTATCTAGGAAGTGCTCTGCAAATCGCACACGGCGTACATGACGCGGTACAATACCAGAATGGGTCAACAGCCTAAAGGTCGGTCGCCATATGCCTCGCTGGAGGAAGCCAGGGGCGCCCTGGGGACGGATTTTCACTGGAAGAATGTGAGATTCAGGGAAGTCGGCGGCGTTCTCAGTTGGCAAACACGTGCCGGAGAATGGATTCCAGTAGAATCAGAGCCGTCAGCGAATTGCCGAAGATGCACGCAGAAAGGAGCGGCGATGCCAGCACGACACTGGCATTTCCAGTGTCCCCATTGGAGTTGAACGCCAACCGTGGTGGGCGGATTTCCCGGTGATCCGCCCTACGCAGCCACGAGAGCCGGTGATGGAGATCAGGTCGACTCAGCGGGAGGGCGTGCGTGCTCCTTTCGCTGGATCTGGTCGCGTTGGTGCATGGTGGGGACCGAGGACGAGCCCAACGGTCCTGATGCTTGGGCCGCCCGATCGTGGAGGGCTGGGACCCGCAGAGCGTATGCGCAGAAGTTGGCCAAGATCGCGGAATTCGAGGAGGCCCCTGCAGGGACGTCGTTGGCTCGGGTACTGGCAGGGTTCTTGGCGGCCAGAGCGGAGGCGGGAGAGAGACAGTCCACGTTGCGAGGGTATAATGCGGCAGTGCGGGCCGCTGAGGATCTCGGCTGGATCGGGCCGACAGTTCAGCAGCTGCACAAGCGCATTGCACAGGCTGCGTCTAAAGTGGGGTTGCAGCCCTATTTGCCCCCAGAGGGTTTGTGCGTCCTCGTCGAAAGAGCAGAGCTTCAGCCTGGTGCATTGCCTATGGCTTGCGTGGCAGTGCTTTGCTGGGTTCTTTGGCTGCCGGTCGGCGAGGTGTCTGGGCTTCGTATGGGGGACGTATCATTGCCCTATGGCTCCGGTTATGGAATTCCAAAACTGGTGAGGAGGGCTGGCAATCACGCCCCATCTCGCCCTCGGCGGATCGATATCGTGAGGCTCTGCTTCGGTGGGCGGAAGCCAATGGCCTGCGGCCGAGCGACCACTTGTTCCCTGGGGGCAGTGTATGGCTGGAGCACAAGTTCCTGGAAGTCTTGGGCTCAACGCCTTGGAGGCACTGCCGGTGGCATTCTCTGCGCAGGGCTGGCAGCGCTGCGTGTTACGCTCGCCACCCTCAGCTGCAGTTTTTCCTATGGTGGGGGCGCTGGCGCGGTGTCGGGACCGCCGTGCGATATGCAACGGCGTTCCAAGATGCGGCAGTCGTGGGGCCTCTTCGATTGCCTGCGGAGGCCAGCTCCGGGAGGGCAACCAGAGCGCTTACCCACTTGGAAGTCTGGGCCCCCAATATGTACCCATCGGAGGCAGAGCCTCTGCCGCCAGCGGCATTCCACCCCGCTGCTTGGCCAGAGGACTTGTTGGACATCCCCCCCCCCCCCGCTACACAAAGCCGCTGGGGGGGGGGGGGGGGGCTGTCCGGACGGCCGAGAGCCACCAGATCTTCCTTGGGAACCCCTGCCCATGCCGTGGACCGCCCGCCCCCCCCCGGATCTAGGGGAACAGGAGGAGCCTTCGTTACGGTCGACTCCAGTGACAGTTCCGGGTCTGAGGAAGGGGGGGGGGATCGGCCGGGGCGGCCCTGGGGGACCGCGGTCCGCCTTCACCCTCGGAACCCGCGTCGGAGCCCCTGCGTCCCGCTCTAAATTCCAGGGGCGCCGTCGTGAGGGGGGGCACACGGGGAAGCGCCTGGACGCACGCCCGGTGCTCCAAGCGCGGCGGGGGCCCTCTGGAGTGGTGGGCATTCCCCCAGTCTGAGTTACATGAATTGTCCTGATTTGGTGCAGTGTGTTCCTACCCCCTTGGCAAACAGAGGTTGATCAGGGATTCACGGTAGGGAATCGCCAATTTCCCATGCATGTCCATATCTGATTTCAGAATATTTTTGTATTTGGGTGGTCACTGCCCGCCCGCCCGCCCTATATGACGAGTTGTTTCCATACACTCACGGACACTCACACAATACTGAACCCACAGCCCACCAGCGGCCAGTGATGGAGCACGTGCCTGAGTTTGTGTTGTGCTTGTGAGACACAAGAACCGGGAAGGTCCCCCTGAAGGTCCCCTCCAGTGCAGTTTGGGTGGCCTAATTCTAAGGGTGTTTCCAAGGGGCGTGCCTGTGGGCTCTTCAGGGGAATCATAGTCTAAAAGTAGCGTGCAGTGTGCGCGTAGTGCAAGGATTCCCCCTTATTGGCTTAATACAGAATGCATTAATGCAGAATTCAGCTGAATTGCCCACCTTCCAGCTCGGCCGCCGGGTTATCCGAAGCTGAAACCGTGACTTTGGTTTCTTGATATCTCCACATCCAACACTGGGGGCGGCGGTGGGGGGGGGGGGGGATGTATGGTTCCACCAAACGCCTCATCGATGTCATGACGAAAATCTAAAAACCGCTGAAAAGCCTCCCAACTTACGACTTTGGATTTAACCCCCGTTCAAACTGCCCATGTATATCACGATATGTAAATATATGGTGCCCGCACATGATATTCGCACCCACACTGGGTTCTGTCTTACTGTCCCTACCCCCCTGCCGCCCCCGCCCCCGAACCTATGGACTAATGGCTGGAATTGTCTATGGCGGGGACATTCAGTCGATCGATACCGACCATTGATCCCCCTACCGCCCCCTGATGTGATTTTGGGCGTGCCCTACACATCTGACTGGGGGAGTACGCGGAGCCCAAACCCATCGCGTTCTCGCCCAGCAGCAGGGCACTTGCACTGTGAACGCTTGGTTTGCCAATTGGGAACCTTGCAGTCTGACCAGAGTCTGTAGCGAGATCATGCCCCCCACCTGCATTTGTGAGCACGCCGCATTGTGTATCATTTCCAGACTGCTCTTGTTGTCCCCCTAAATTCACAGGATTTGAATTGAGGGAAGGGTGGTGTTTGGGTTTACTAGTCACAGGGTTTACTGGTGGTTTACAGGCGGTTTTAGGCAAAGAAATTCGCACACTTCAAAAAGGGGTGTACGTTACTGTTACCCTTTGAAACAACCCGATTTGGCGCATAATAGTTGAACCACAACCGGTCGTACCCCCCCCCCCCAGGAATGCATTGGAAAGGGGGGAGGTACCCCCCCCCCCCCCGGGCGCCCAGCCTATGCCCAGCCACTGTCTCCCCAACGCCAAGTGCCAGCTTCAACGGCATTTGTTGCCGACAGTAACCGCTCCCAACCGCTTTGGCAACCTTCTCCAACCGCCTGCCCAACCGCTTCTGGGGCTGTCTCTGAGGTCCCTTCCCTTCTAATGCATCCCTGCCCGCCCCCATCTCTCCACTGCTCGACCATTGGAGTACGGCGGTGGATCCAACCCCACGGACCCGATAGTGGGCTCTCTTGGTGGCCACTCTTGGTATGCTCCCCGGCCGCTCTTGGTAGTGCCTGCTCGAGGCGGCCCCTCTAGCATGTGCTGGTCAGACTCCTGTTGGGGTTGGCATTTTGACGGAGCCCATCTTTGATGTAGTGTTGTTTGCACTGTAGGGATGGTTTTGGGGTTGATTTGGTTGTTAGGGGCTTCTCCACCAAGAGGTAAATCTCAGACTAAAGTTCAAGATATTTGCTCCAAAGTATCGTGCCAGGCGCATGCCAAGCAGGCACTGCCCCACAAACTAGGGTCTTAGGTGCAACGAGGTTCACCACATGAGTACCCCCCTCCCCGCCCCCTTGTATAAGCCACGCCCTTGTGCAAGCTACAGCGGGCGTAGGGACCGTATTGATTTGGTACTTAATTTGATTCGGTACAAATGTAGCACAGCCACATGAGACATGGGTTTGGTGACAAATTTGTCAGCTACATAGGGTCATGGACACATTTGTTGTGAGTGTTTGCCCACTTGAACCCACATAGCTCTGATTTTGGGGATATTTGTGCATTACATTCCCCTTTCTTGCACCAGCTCACCGCGCAATCTTCTCTTTCTGAACCGGGGCGTCTACGATCTTGTCCAAGCTACAGTAGGCGTAGGGACCATATTAATTTGGTACTTTGCCGTAGCTTATACAGGGGGGGGGGGGGGGGGTATGTAGGCTTCTCTAATCTGTGGGCCTTCCATCACCTTTGGATGCAACATGTCAACTTGCAGCCAGCTTTTTGGTTGGGGCGGCTTCATGGAAGCATCGTGTTTGAACTTTTGCGCCCACAATTTCTCCCAAGATGCATAGGTATTTGCAACAGCATCAGGGTCTTAGGTGTAAAGGTGTTCCCCGTCACACATTTGGCTGCTTTTTCAATCCTATCCCCTTCCATTTGGGTGTGGCATGTCAATCGTGTCAATTCATGGATTTCATTCCTACTTGCCCCGCGGGGACACGGATAAATACTAAGACATGGATAAATACCAAGACTGCCCTACTGCATTTTAGACAAATCCGCAGCTCACGCACCAATTATGGAAATTTGGTGGGTGCAAAGGAACAACAAGGTACATGTGAAGAAATGGTCAAAATGAGTTTTTGGTCTAAGAAATGGTCCAAATGAGCTTTGGTGCTGGAAGATGGTGAAAATCAATTTTGGTGCAAAAACATGGCCAAAATGAGTTTTCATGCAGGACAACGGTCAAAATGAGTTTTGGTGCAGAAAAATGGGCATTGCGAGATTTGACCATTTTTGGGGAACAATGGACAATGCCAAAATTGAACGACCAAGATGTCGACAGACAAATTTTGAGTGCAATTCATGAGATTGCTGACTAGCAGACTCAGCAAATCCTCACTACCCCCCCCACCCCTTGTATAAGCTACGCCCTTGTCCAAGCTGCAGCGGGTGTAGGGACCATATTAATTTGGTACCTAATTTGATTCAGTACAAATGTAGTTTGGCCACAATAAGACATGGGTTTGGTGACAAATTTGCCAGTCACCTAGGGTCATGGACACATCTGTTGTGAGTGTTTGCCCACTTGAACCCACATAGCTCTGATTTTGGGGATATTTGTGCATTACATTCCCCTTTCTTGCACCGGCTCACCATGCAAAATTCTCTTTTTGAACCCGGGCGTCTACGCCCGTGTCCAAGCTACAGTAGGCGTAGGGACCGTATTAATTTGGGACTTTTGCGTAGCTTATACAAGGGGGGGGGAGGGTACATGTCAGATCCGCTACCCGCCACTGTGGGATCATTGTAGCACTGGACAGCTCTGAACCTTGATCCCGAGGGGTTACCTCGAGTACTCTGACGCCAGCAGGCTACGCCAGCTCACCTTGGTCTGAGCCAAAAAAAATTTTCTTGAGTGCGATTCATGGGATTGCTTACGAGCTGGTTGATACTATATCCCGGTGGCATGTGCATCGCCTCCGCGGCGCCTGTTCATCGCCGGCGCGGCGTCTGCCCATGCCCCTTCCTACACCCGCTCATTGACCATCGTCCCGTCTGATCCGCCGCTTGTCCACCACTCGGTCCCACTGTCCCACTCTTGGACCTGCGGCCTTTGCTGGAGCTTTCCCCATCTCACAGCACACAACGGCACAGTCCACTGCCCCCATAGTGCTATGTGCTCCCCACACGCCTGGAGGAATGACCCACCTTGCAAGGTGCATGCTCGCCACAGTAGGTTGTTGTTGCAGTTGGGTGTCGCGTGCCCTGCAAACTAGATAGGCAACAGTGGCACACACAACAGACTGATGCACTACATGCTGTGCAACGGGCACTGGCGCACAACCGGCACGCAACCCTTTGCCTTGTCTGATTCCTTTTGGTGGCTCCGCTGGCATTTGTTTCTATTCTTGCCTGCTGTGACCTCTCTCCTCGCTGCTGTTGTCACCACTGCTGTCTCTCATGTCTTCCTCCGTTTCTGGGCTCTTCACTCTTCTTCGGAGCTTGCTCTGCAGCGGTTGTCCTCTTCGGGGGCTCACTCTGAACTCTTCTTCCGCGCTTGCTCTGCGGTTGGCTTCCTCTGTGCTTACTTTGGAGCTGGCTTCTTTTGCCGACTCAATGCGTACAGTGCCCCATCCACCATGGTTTCAGTCACCACGAGCACGATCCTCTAAGCACCTGCTTGTGTGGGTGAATCAAGCCAAGAAGCTCCCACGTCCCCACATGGGGGAGGTGGGGGGAGGGGCTAGACGGGTGGGTCTCAGGGTGGGTGGGTGGGTTTGGGTGGTTTTCCCCTGATTTTGGGAAACGTGCAGGTACCCCCCTCCCCCCCCCCCCGGTTTGTGTGTGTCAGCTCCTTTGGGTGAGTGGGTGGGTTGCTGAGCTTGGTAGACTGCCAACGTTGTCCATGGGCTGGGGCACATTGTGAGGCATGGGGGTGCTGCCACTTTGTTGAGACCTGTTTTGCTTCACAATTTTGCCATGGCCACCGAAGAATGTGAATGTGGGATGATCATCAAGGGCTTTTGAATCAGTGTGTTTGCTCACCTTGATCAACTTGGGGTATAGAGGGCAGCTACTTATCCCGAGTGGCGTGGCGCACCTCCTCGGTACTACAGCTCAAGGGCCTTCATTCTTTGCAGGTGTCTTTTTGGCGATTGGCAGGGTTGGCGGTAGACCAAGCTCTGTGACCCCCGCCCCCTGGTATATGGATGGGTGGGTGGGTGCGTCAGCCAGAACCTCGGGAACCCGAATTTACCCCACCCCCCGCGCCAGGGTATCACTGCACAGTCCCCTGGTGCGGTCGCCAACCAATGGTGGATTCGGTGCTGCTCATTTGGGGTGCCATGGTGGGCACGCGGACAGGGTGTATCCTCCCTATGCCTCCGCCTTCGTATCCCAGCACCCCTGCATGCATGGCTCATCAGACACTGCCCAGAGGTGCACGCTCGCCGGCACACTCTGCTGGCCTCTCCTGACGCTCTGCGCAGTCCTGGTTGCCCCGGCATCCCTCCTCCCGGTCTTCCCGTTCCGCAACGATGGCTTGGAGGCCTTCCACCAGCGGGTGGAGCATTGCGCGAACATTTTTAACCTGGACATTGCATTCGCGACACAGTACCCGTGGTGGCTCAATAAAGGCCAGGGCCCAAAGCCGTCTCTGCTGGTCCATCAAAACCCAGAACGGCTGGCCGTGCAGCTGGTGGAGGGCCGGGCGTGGCAGCTGCAGATCGTGAACAGCACGACCATGGCGTTCATGCGGAGCTGGACGGACACCGAGGACGACCATTTGGCCCACGGGGTCTACACGTTCCTCAACGTGGCCACCCAACAGACCCGCGAGGTCTCACTCAGGCATGCTACACACGACGCCCACCTGAACTCCCGGTCGCAGACGGTGTTCTACGTCCAGCAGTACGAGCGGACGAGCGTCGTGCCCTGCCCCCCGTTCTACGGGACCTCAGAGGTCCTTCTACTCGAGAACCTTGTCGAAGTCGACTTGAACGGCACGGTCCTGTGGAGCGTGCCGGTCGAGACATTCGTGTGCCAGAGGCCGCTGGTCGCCGCGGGGAAGCCCACGAGGTCCAGCCAGGGGAAGGAGCCGTTCCACATGAACGCGGTGCGCTTCCTGCATCACGAGCAGGCGGTCCTGGCGACCAGCTGCTACCAGGGCACCGCCTACAAGGTCCACTACCCGACCGGCCGGCTCCTGTGGTCGGTCGGGCTGCAGGGCAGCATCAACTGCACTCTGGGCGATGGTTTGGCATACGGCAGCCCCTTTGTGTCGCCTTTGCACCACTTCCAGCCAAGCAGCCCCACCCGCTTCGTGGCATTCGCGAACTTCCACCCGACCCGTGGGACCCACCACAGTTTTGTCACGGAGGTGGAGGTGGACGCCGCCAACCGCACCTGCCGTGTGGTGAGCGAGCTCATGGGCCCCCCACGGGCGATGGGCGGTGCAGTCATTATCGGCGCCGACGGCCTCAGAGGGGGGGTCTATGGCCACGTTGCAGAGACAATGCGGATTTGGAAACACGGCGGGCGTGCCCAGGTGTGCCAATTCAGGGCCAGTTTCATGTACGGGGCCCTGGTGCTCTACCCCGACTGGGGAATGCATGTGAATCGGACACACATCAGTGCGCACGCGGTGTACTACGAGACGGAGCCCATCGCTGCGGTGGTGGCCATCTACAGCCTGGCAGGGTACCTGCTCCACTACCTCAGCGAGGTCTTTATGCCGCCTTACCTCCAGCGCTGGGTGCATGCCCGCGCACTGAATTACTCCGCCGTCCACGTGTGCATCTCAACCCCCAGCGACCAGTTCCGGGCGTGCAGATACGCTACATTGGCTTAGCTCTGTGTAGTGTGTTGCCTGTAGCATGCTGAGAGATTTATTGACCAAATGTGCTACAGCAGTGCGCTCTACCCCAAGCGAATAGTTACCCATTGTGCCTGATTGACCAATCGTGCCTGAATGTCATCCCGTGCCTCACGCACACTGGGAAGCCTACGGGTGTGGCAGTCTCCCACTGCATAACCTGGTTTCAGACTCAGCCAATCCTCACTACGTGTCAGATCTGCTACCACAGTCATTGTGGGATCATCGTAGCAGTGGACAGCTCTGAACCTTGATCCCGAGGGGTCACCTCGAGTACTCTGAAGTGAGCAGGCTACGCCAGCTCATCTTGGTCTGAGCCAAAAAAAAAAAAAAGAGATTGATTGACCAAATGTGCTACCCCTCCTCTGTCCCATCCCATGATGCGACAGGTTAGCAGTGAATGGGATGGGCCGCAGCGGGCCCCAGAGTTTTGCTTAACAACTCAGCATCTCCAGGGTGGGCGCGGGCGGGGGGGGGGGCTCACACACCTCCCCTCGGACCCGGATTTCATAGCGGGGGAAAATTTACAAAAAGAGACCTTGATTTGGGCTATTTTTGGTCCACAAGCTTTTAGACTGTTGGATTCCAGACCCCCCCCCCCCCGGCCCCCCTTAAGCAAAACCCTGGCGGCCCCCCACCACTGGGACCAGCCAATACGGGGCGCTCCTCCCTGGGACGGTGCTATCCGGATGAGGCAGAGGTACCACTGCCGTCCCAAGTTCCCCAGCTCAAGCCCCGTCTGGGTCAGGTAGCTCCTCTAGCCGCGGGTGCCCTCTCTGGGCCTTGGAGTCCGTGTGTTTTGGCCAGACGTCCTGCCGTCGGACGCTTGAAAGCGAGCCGATGGAAGGTTGTGGCTGGCAATACCTGACCAACAACCACAACAACAACCACCACCACCACCACCACCACCACCACCACCACAACAACAACAACAACAACAACAACAGCAACAACAACAACAACAACAACAACAACAACAACAACAACAACAACAACAACAACAACAACAACAACAACAACAACAACAACAACAACAACAACAACAACAACAACAACAACAACAACAACAACAACAACAACAACAACAACAACAACAACAACAACAACAAACAACAACAACAACAACAACAACAACAACAACAACAATAACAACAACCGTAATCTGAGACTGGGCTTGGGTACCACCCCGCCCTACGGCTGTATGCTACATACATAGACTCACGCACTCACATACAACCTGTAATTCTGATTCTGCTCCTGTTTACTGCCTGTGTTCGCGATCAGTTTGCTGAAATGGGCGGAAGAAGGGTGTGAATGAATTGAAGCGCAGTGTATTGTGGTGTTGGTAGAGGAGTGGTGAGGCTGTTCGTCTCAGGTGGAGGGATTGGGAGGTGAGTACTGTGGGTTGGATGGAAGGAAAACGGGGAGATTAGTAGGGTGGGCCGTGGCCCTGTGGGACGGAATGGGTGGTGGTGGGGGGTGGAAGGAGAGTGAGGGCCTGTGGTTTTTTCTGTTTCCCGGGTGGTTTTGGGGAAATAGGAAGAGTGCCGTTTTTGTGCTGTGGATTGGTTTGTGGGTTGGAATTGTTGCGATGTGCTAGGAATGGCTTGTGGGAAACGTTTCTGGGGTTTGTGGTGTTTCTGAGGGGCTGCAGCCTGCACTTTCTGGACTTTGCGAGGGGGGAGTTTGACAGATTTCGGAAGTGTTGGCTTGGAATACTCAGCGTGGAATTGTGGGCGTGTTTTAGGGTGGGAGGTGCTGAATGGGGAGGTGGAGGAGCCCCAGGGAACCTGTGAGGATGGTGGTCGCAGGTAAGCTGGATTGTCGTGAAGCCAAGTGAGAGCTTTGTCAACAGTAGAGGTCACTAAAGGCCTACGGGATTTCAGGGCTTTATAAATAAAATAACATTGGGCTGAAGGTGGTGCAGAAGGCGGGCAGCCAGGGATGTGGGGATTAGTGTGCTAAAAAAATTCTTCTCTCTCCTCTAAGTGCAGAAGCAAACCAAGAGGAGAGGATAGATGGAAAGGAAGCTGGCCAACTCTGAATGAACAGTTGAGGAAATGGGCTGTTGGGGCACAGGGAAAGCATGGATAGGGGGTCCATCGCATGAGTTTGTTTGCACTTGAAACACAGGTAAGAGCTGAGGTCAAAGTGGGGGGGATAGGTAGGGACGGAGAGAACTCCTGCGATCCACTTGAATGGGCTGGAGGATAGTTTAGAGGAGGTGGAATACCGGTCAAAACTGAAAGAGATGTGGATGGCGGAGTGGGCATGTTTTGGGAGGGAGGAGGTGATGACATGTCGTGGGAGTTTGCTGATCCACGGAATGAGGCGGGGCGAGCCCTTGGGGGATGGGGGGTTGGGGGGCAGGGCTGGGTGTTGGTGGCCTCGGAAATCCATTTCGCGAACAAATCACTGATTTCATTGCCCTGAAAACCGACGTGGGCGTTGATCCGGGCACAGGAAACTTGGTGGCTAGAAATGGCTCTTTTAAGGTGGTGGATGATTTTGAAATAACTGCCTTTACGAAAAAGAGAGAAGGCAATTGAAAAACTTGGTTATCTGAAAGGATACTGAATTGGTCGTTGGGGGGGCAAGGCAACAATGCGTTTGAGTGCCAAGTAAATGGCCTGAACTTCAGTTCCTAAAGAGGAGCAGAGAACGGAGGGGGAGGCGTGGACTGTGGGGGGAGAATCGGGGGGAAAACAACAGCTGCAGAACCGAATTTGGAATTGTCTGCAGACCCGTCTGCGTAGATAAAGTGTGTCCCGTGGGAGCTCTGAGAGAGCAGGGTGAGGGCTTGGGTACATTGCCAGTTAGACAGATCTTGTGTGTGTTGGACATGGGATAGGTGCGGCATGGTGCAATGAAAGAGGGTGTCGGAAATGGATGCGTCCTGTGCGTTAAGGGGGGGGGGGGGGCGGGGGGGGGGGGTGGGCTGGATCTGTAGGGGGTGGGAGGGGATGGGAAGCAGGATGCCATTGGGGGTGCACCGTGCACTGTGCCCGCGCTGTGCGAAAAGTCGGCTGTTTTTCACCACTGGTAGCCACAGGTCCCAGGGTCCTGAATTCTGCACCCTACAGCCCCTGCTGGTACACCAGGGATTTTTTGTTTTAGTCCGATGCTTGCCACGGGTCCCAGGGTCCTGAATTCTGCACCCTACAGCCCCTGCTGGTACACCAGCGATTTTTTGTTTTAGTCTGATGCTTGCCACGGGTCCCAGGGTCCTGAATTCTGCACCCTACAGCCCCTGCTGGTACACCAGCGATTTTTTGTTTTAGTCCGATGCTTGCCACGGGTCCCAGGGTCCTGAATTCTGCACCCTACAGCCCCTGCTGGTACACCAGCGATTTTTTGTTTTAGTCCGATGCTTGCCACGGGTCCCAGGGTCCTGAATTCTGCACCCCCGATGCTGTTTTGAATGGATCATGCACGCTTCTGTAGGGGGGTGGTTTTCAGGGGGTGTTCCCGGGATAAACGCCGTAATAATTGGTGCTGTGCGCGCTCTGTGCCCGCGCTGTGCGAAAAATCCCCATCAGAAAAATGCGTGGGGGAGGGGAGTGCCAGAGAAAAGGGGTCGTGGAATGTGCATGTGTGTTTTGTTGGAAAGGGGGAAAGGTACCCCAGTCCCTTTTGGATAATGCTGTGGACGATGAGGTGGGGCGTACAGTGCCACAGACAAAACCATCTGGTAATTGGATGAAACTTGTGGTGTCTGTGCGAAGTTGAGAGCCAAGGCAAGGGCTCCACACACTGAAACCATTTGCCTCTCAGCCGAGGTAGTGGCAGTTATCGACCAGCCGCTCTTGAGAAGGGTGGGGAGGGCCGAAATAAGATTCACCATGTAAGAATGAAGGGAGGCGGGGCTGTCTTTGGGGGCGTACCGTGCGCTGTGCGCGCTGTGCGAAAAGTTGGCTGTTCTCCACCACCGGGAGTTCGGTAAGTTCAGAAGATTGAAAGGACGTCATTGAATGGCTGCTGGAGTGGACGGGGCTATAGGGGGCAGAATTTAGGTCCCTGGGACCCATGGCAAGCATCAGATGTTTGAATATTTGAGTTTTGAATTGATTGTGCATGATTCCGCAGGTGGGTGGTTTTCAGGGTTGTTACCTGGATAATCACCGTAATAATTGGCGCTGTGCCCGCGCTGTGCGAAAACGCCCCCTTTAAGTAAATGACGCTGCGCTGGATTGACCGTGTGTGTGTGGACAAAGGTGCGGAGGTGGAAGAGGCCTGGGCCACCAACTCGCCTCGATGTGTATCTGCCTTTGGGTGATGCGACAATAGAGAGTGTGGCGTGCTTGCTGAGGTGGTTCCAGATGGAGGTTTGAAGGGCGTCCAGCTGCGAAGGGGAGAGGTCATGTGTTTATAACCGATGCGCAAGGATGTCAATAAGTATGAGGTTGGTGGTGATAGTCCACTCGGGAAGACTGATAGGGAGGGCAAATAGGAAGTTGAAGAAACTATGGATTTCCAAAAGACATAATTCGAAGAGGGGGAGGGCGTCAGGGGAGGTGAAGAGAAAAACACCGAGGTATTTTTGGTATTTATGGGGAGAGCCATGTTTGTCAAGTGTAGAGAGTGAGGCGCCAGAAGGGCTGGTGATAGTGGCATGCGGTGAGTTGGAAAATGCGTGAAGTTCTGTTTTTTCGACATTCATGGAGAGAAGGAGTGTTTTCGGTGAGCCCCGTAGTCTGAGTGTGACGGCCGTGAGGAGACTGTCACTGTTAGGGATATGAAAAGGAGAGCAGAGTGGTGCCAGCCGGGTCTGAGACAACATTTGCGGTTCCTCACGCATTGGCTGTGGGGATGCTGTACCACATTCGGGTGAGGGGAAGTGAGTCGAATGGTGTGCGTTGCACTGTTGGTTTTTCTCCATCTGATATATTTCACACAGGCACATAAAGGGCACAGATGACACCGCCCGCACCCAGCACACAAAGCACAACACAGGGGAACAAATGGTCAACCTCAAAGGCCAAAGGAGTGCCGAGGGGGACAATCTACACCGGAATAGCTGGTGGGGAATTAAGTTCTTGGCATGCCAGAGGACAGGTGCTGAAAAATGGCATCCATTGGGTTTTTTCCCCCTGAAAATTGCGAGAGGCCATCTGGAGATATTTGGGGTTGATGTGTGGAGAACAAATTGGTTGGTGGCGTCTCGCGGTGGGGGTTTTCTTGTAACCTGTGAGACGGACATGCGGAATAGAAGGGGAAGGGGAGTGCGCTGGGGTGGGGCTAAACACATATTGCTTTAGTGCCCGGGGGGGACGGTGGGGGGGGGGGTTGAGGAGGGAGGATGAGGGAAACATTCATTGCGAGCTGGTAGCTACTCCAGAGCACCGGTCAGTTTGAACAATGACAGGGAGCAGGATGCTCTGGAGAATTTTGCACAGGTGGCGCCGTTGCCAGGCGACAGAAATGTGACCGGAATATGTAGTGAGGACGAAAGATGTGCGGTTGTGCTAGTCTTTTTTGAATGTCATGATCCAGTGTTGGCGGAAATTGACCTGGGTCAATCGGTGACCTGCTACCACTCCCAAACACCCGGACAATGAGAGTCCCCGATGTCTATCCAGTGCACTGCTGTCGGGGTGGGTACTTGGCACCACTTGTTGGGTGGTGCAATCTGACCTTTATAGTGGGGTTTGGCCCTAGTGCTTTGTGTCTATCCAGTGCAATGCAGTCGGGGCGAGTACTCCGCACCACTTTTTTTTTTTTGTGGTTCAACCTAATTTTTCGGGGGTTTTGGCACTGCCCCAGCATAACTTGATTTTGGTCGCGTGCACGACGGGTCCGTTGGAGTAACCGCCAGAAACACCACGATGGCATCTCCTTCACCATGGATTCGGCACCCAGTGCTTGTGATTGCCACCCTTTGCCTCCCCTACGAATTGAACTCGTCTGTTATTTTTGTCTGATTGCACTGTGCCACTGAAAAGGCAACTCACCCTGCCATGAAAGTAAAGGAACAGCGCACTCGCGTGGTGTTGCCGCACAGCATTCGCAGGGTTTGGCACTCTCCGTTTCACTTCGCTCGTCGGCACTAGTAGGACCACGTGGGGGACGTCTCCTCGGTTCTGTTACGCGAACCCCCCCCCCCCTTTGGGGGCCTTCGGCCCACTTCTACTGGGGGGGGGGTCGCGTATAAAAGCGAGGAGACGTCCCCCCCCGTGAGTAGGACTCCATCGGGGATTGGTGTGGCTTCAGTACATGTGTATGGCAAACCAACTCTCGAATAGAGGGCTTTCACCACGCCGCCATTGCATGGGTTTGTCATCACATCTGCCAATTGCAGCACATGTGGCCCCCTGCTGGTGCACCAGGAACTTTTTTTATGTAGCCCACGTGGGGGGCGCCGGGACTGGACCCTTTACGCCGACCCCCCCCCCCCCCAACATACCGCAAAAATGTCTACCGCGATCAGGGAGTCATTTTAAGCCATATATGTTGGGGTCCGGGTGCCCCCCTCCCCTTCAGCCGGCCCCAGACCCCCCCCCCCCCAAGACCCAGCCCCCCCCCCCCGGCCCTGAAATTGGCTGGAAAGTGGGAGGGAGTCGGCGTATGGCCCGTTGCTACGCCCCCCCCGTGATGTAGCCTGATGCATCCCATAGGTCCTGAATAGCCCATTTCAGCACATGTGGCCTGCGCACGTGTGTGTCGGCTGTTGTATGTGTTGCGCGCAAGCCACGCCCCTGTCCAAGCTACAGTAGGCGTAGGTACCGTAGTAATTGTGTACATAGGCGTAGCTTATACAACGGGGGGGGGGGGGGGGGTAGGTACGAGCAGGTAGTGTTTGGGGGGGTGTTCATCGTGCACCTCATGCATGTACAGTATTGGAATCCAAAAGGCAATCTGCCGATTGGGAGGACGTGAGGCGAATGGAAATTAGCTGTATTCAAGGTGAAGACGTCCGTAGCTTCGACGACATGCACCTTGAGGTCGACTTGCCATTCGAAAGCGTGAATGAACATCGTCCGCATCGCATGGGTTTGTTGGATCACCTCCCAAAGGACATTTCGTCGGACATCACCAAAGCTGTATGTCTTCTACCCAACTACTGCGCTAGTCCAACGTGGTCTTACAACGCCGGTACTGGCGTCGTGTCCATTGTAACCATACCCATAATTTCTGAACACGGAACTCTAGAGCAGCGCCCTTACACAGGCCGCCAAGTGCAACTATATGTCGATGCCGACACGTCGACATGTGAGGACGCCTCCTTCTTAAGTTTCTTCCGTGGTAAGCGGCAGTATCATCGGCTGGCTGTTGCTGCCGAGGGGGAGAGCGGGAACACGGATGCGGCACGCCGAAGCTGGACTTTCGAACGATTCTCTGGCCGATTGCAGCTCAGGGACGGACGCACGGTGCACTGGGTCGATCCTGCACAAACCGCTCTTGGAGCTGTGAGCGAGCACCCCCGCGAGAAGACACTTGCAGGCCGGGTGCGCGCCCCTCAACGCACCGGAGTTGGCGTGGCGCTTGAAGGCGACAGGCATGCGAGCAAGCGCTCCTCGAAGAGGGCCCTCCATTTCGTCCTCGTTGCTTTCAAGGAGCTGCCGCCCGTGGATGCGGCACAGGTTCGCAAGTTTGAGGAGAACCTTGCAAGGCTTGAGCGCGAGCAGATCGCAAAGACGGAGTTGGCTAAGAAGGAAGGATATCCGTGTGGTAGATGTGGGAGCCAGATGTGCGAATATTGCGTGCTGCCCGAAAATGACCCGAACTGGTTAATACGTAGTCCAGCGTAATGGGGGGATTGTGGGGGATTGTGGAATGTCATCAGCTTGCAGGCGTCCCCATCAAGATACGAACACGGTACAGGTATGAGACATACATAAATACAGTAATACCGCATCACGTCACGCATCTTGAGCTTCATGGACTTGTTGGCAGACCCTCTTCCTTCGCAACGGGCAACCTGTCCCCCCCCCCTCAATTCATGTTTGTATGTTAGACCACGTTGCACTATTGGTTTTTCTCCATCTGATATATTTCACACAGGCACATAAAGGGCACAGGTGACACCGCCCGCACCCAGCACACAAAGCACAACACAGAGATGGTCAACCTCAAAGGCCAAAGGAGTGCCGAGGGGGACAATCTACACCGCCTGTAGCAAGGTTTCACGTGACAGTCGTCCGGCCAGGGCGGTCCTTAAGGGACCAGATGTTTTTTTTTTTGCCAAGGACCGCCCTTTAGGACCGCCCCAAGGGACCACCAACCGCCAACCGCCAACACCCATCAACCGCCAACCGCCACCAACCGCCAACCGCCACCAACCGCCAGCCACCAACTGCCAACCACCAACCGCCACCAACCGCCAGCCACCAACCGCCGCCAACCGCCAGCGGCGACCAACCGCCAACTGCCAACCACTGCCAACCGCCACCAACCACCAATCACCAACCACCAACCGCCGCCAACCACCACCAACCGCCACCAACCACCAGTTGCCAACTGCCAACCGCCAGCCGCCACCAACCGCCAACCGCTAACCGCCACCAACCATGGTTGAGCACATGGAGTGCCCGCAGGCTTTTTTGGGAAAACTGGTTCCGGAACACCTTTTTTTTTTCCCATTAAGGACTGCCCTGTGTCTGGCTCTAAAGCATGGATAGCCCTTGGTCTTACAATATGATGTGTACATAAACAAGGAAGCAAGAAAACACTGTACTTAGTGGATGGCAGCTTCGCTGTGGCGCACACAAACTATTGGACTAAAGGCTGAAAGTGCCTATGGCCGGGGCATTCAGTCAATTGAAGCCGACCAAATTCGGCCAGCAACGTTTCAATGGGATTCCTGTGTGCATTTGTCTTCTTGTGGCAGGGTGTGTTGGTGCATGCAATAACAATTTTCCCGTCAGTTTGACTACTGCAGGATAGCTTTGCTTGCAGATCAGAGCTGCACACCCACCCAGCACACAGTGAGATGCAAATGGGAAGTCTGTGTGCATTCGTCTTCTTCTGGCAGGCTTTGTTTGTGCATGGAAAAGCAATTTTCTGAGCAAGACAAGTGACGAAGACTGAAAAAAAAATCAGTCCGGGAATGGAACCCACGCTAGCCCAATTCATAGACTAGGGTGTATAGCACTGAACCACTGCCTTGCACTGCCATAATACCGCTCCAGAACCATGTACAGACCGAGAGACGAAAATCACCTCAAAGAGAGGTTGTTAGATCAAGCGCAGGCGCGGGCGTTGTATACCACCCTTTTTTGGGGTCATTCGCGTAGCATACCCCAAGGCATGATATTTGATGTCCAACCCCTTGTAAAATCATTATTTTGCCCAATAAGACAATCCCCCAATGGATTTTTTGATTTTGAGGCCTCTATCCCCTAAAACTGGATATCACTTTTTTGAGGGGGGGGGGGGGGGATCAAAAGTTTTCGCCGAGAAGGCTCCAAGCAGTGGGGAAACACACTGCTGCGACAACCCAGCGTGGTCGAATTGTAATGCAGCTGATCACAGATTTTTAAAGCCAGCAGTTCGAATCCTGCTGGGTGGACTGTCGTCGGCGGCGCCGCCGACATGTACGCCCGACCGGGGTCGGAACCGCCGACCAAAAAGTTTGCGACCCGCTGCATTGCCATTCGGCCACTACTTGCACTGCAAACCCTCCCCTTCCCCACTGCTTATGGGCGAGTCTGCCACTGACAACAAACCCAAACAAACCCAAACTGTGTGTTTCTGTCTGACTGACTGACTACTGGCGTGGCTAACTGACTGATTGGCTGACTGTCAGCCTCTCTTCGAGGTGCACTGCCGAAGGCAATAGATATTGGTTGCAGATCAGAGCTGCACACCCACCCAGCACACAGTGAGATGCAAATGGGAAGTCTGTGTGCATTCGTCTTCTCCTGGCAGGCTTTGTTTGTGCATGGAAAAGCAATTTTCTAAGCAAGACAAGTGACGAAAACTGAAAAAAAAATCAGTCCGGGAATGGAACCCACGCTAGCCCAATTCATAGACTAGGGTGTATAGCACTGAACCACTGCCTTGCACTGCCATAATACCGCTCCAGGACCATGTACAGACCGAGAGACAAAAATTTGGTTGCAGATCAGAGTTGCACACCCACCCAGCACACAGTGAGATGCAAATGGGAAGTCTGTGTGCACTCATCTTCTCCTGGCAGGCTTTGTTTGTGCATGGAAAAGCAATTTTCTCAGCAAGACAGGTGACAAACACTGCAAAAGAAATCAGCCTGGGAATTGACCACAGGCTAGCCAATTTTTAGGTTAGGGCATATACCACTGGACTACCGCCTTGCACTGCCATGGTATTGTTCAGGGACCATGTGCAGACCGAGGGATGAATTTTTTTTTTGAAAATTGAGAGATAGTTTGGTTTTCCACATGACTCCAACTACTGAGCAACCAAAAGGAAGGTGTGTTTGGGCCCTGGACTGAGATCCAGGGCACTGGGAACCTGTTTTGCCGAAAAACTGGTCAGCCGATTTGTTCGCTGATTTGTTGGGATTTCTTTGCTGATTTTTTTTGGGGGGGGGGTTGAACGGGGCGGACTGACGGGGCAGCATGCTGCGCCCTTGGGTAAGGACTGTTGGTCACCACCAACCGCCTTGACACCAGCCAATGATGCATGGGCCTCTGGTTGCCTGCATGCGAGTTGCAAAATTCTGCAGCTTGGATACATGGAATTCTCAGTTGACTCACCTTAGAAGACTAGAAACCTTTTGGTAAAGTGTATTGTGTTTCTTTTTTGATTGTCATGACCCAGTTGGCGGAAATTGACCTGGGTCAATCGGTGCCCTGCTACCACTCCCAAACACCCGGACAATGAGAGTGCGTTGTGTCTATCTAGTGCACTGCTGTCGGGGTGGGTACTTGGCACCACTTTTTTTGTAGTCCAATCTGACCTATTTGGGGGGTTTTGGCACCCGCAGGCTGGACCTGTGTGGTGGCATGAGTGCCTTTCTCTCTATGCAGTGCATATGGTGTGCAAGTGGTAGGTGTGATCATCTGCGTCCAGGTCCTGACCCCCGGGCCTGTGCTTAATTTCTTTTCCCGATGACATCGCACAACAGGGAAACTCTTGTCGGGCCATTTTTGATACACAAACCTTTGGGTCCCAGACCCCTCCTGCCCACCCCCTGCGGGTCGCACGCCAGGTGAGTGATGGTCTCAGTGAGTGTTTTGCTGGCGAGTTATGGCCTCGCGCGGCGGCTTTCCTTTTTTTGATTGGTCTTGGTGTGTGTGGGCGTGGAGTGGACTGCATATCCCCAGCGTTCAGGTGGCCGATTCAACCGTCGCTTGTGTTGGGGTTTGTGGATGATGAGGTGAAGCATTGTATCCCTAAGTGCAAGGTGTGCAAGGTTTATGTCTAACCGGCGCCTGTGGGAGGGGGTTGAGCTGACCCAGACAGCCCATGCAACATTCGATAGCCGTAGTGTATGGTGAACTCAAGGCAACATCCGGGACTGGTCTGGTTTGCGCTGCAGTGCAGCAAGGCAAAACCATGAACTCGGAATGGTGGCGATGACCATATGCCTGTGTCACGGGGGTATTTGGGAGCTTCGTATCCGTTGCTCATGGCCACCCCCTCCCCCCGTTAAGCACAGCCCTGCCCGAACAGTTCATCCATGGCTTTGATGAAGCGTTGTGGACCCCCCAGACGGCAGGGGTGAAGTAGCCAATCCGCCCACTGTGTGGTGTGGTGTGTTGTGTTGTGTTGTGGTGTGATGTGGTATGTTCTTTCTTGCTGTGCATTCAGCCATTTTTTTCAAGACTCATGCGAAACTTATTATGGATCTTGTTGCTGGCAGCAAGTGTTGTCGGCACAGAAGCTGGTGACGGGGGGCTGGAGCTGAACCGCACACTCTTTACATCGCTTTTGTTGTTGTTCATCATCTTTATCGTTGTGTATTTCTATTGGCGGCTGCATCTTCCATTCCCATCTGAGTCTGCCATTGCTATGGCTGTCGGCCTCGGCGTGGCAGGCATAGCCCGGGCTGCTGGCGCATACCATAGTGGCGAAGCCTTCGACTTCAATGAAACATTCTTCTCCACAGTGATCCTTCCAACAGTGATGCTAAATTTCGGCTACAATTCCCGCACCCAGATTCTCCAACTGAATGCATTGCCCATCTGCATCTACATCTTCGGCGCCCTTGTCCTCAATTTCGCCTTCTTTGCCATCACGTTTTACGCCATTCAAAACTGTTGTGCAGGATCGGACTGGCCGACTTTTGGGGATGACACACGTCTCCTTGTGAGCACCCTCTTTACAGCCACAATAGTGAGCGCCGTAGAGCCTGATGCCATCTTGGCCTATTTCTTTGAGAAGTACAATATGGACCACCTGGTTCCTCAGCCAGTGATCTATGGGATACTACTCTGGGAAAGCATTATCAGCTCCTCCACAATGTTTGACTCTGCGGAGGTGCTGCTGTACATTGGCCTCTATGATCAGCACCTTGACTGGGGTCAAGCGCTCGGCAGATGGGCCTGGAAATTAGTGGTTGCAGTCATTTTGGGGCTGCTCGTGGGATTACTTTTCGCGCTTGTGCACACGCTGTTGACCAAATACCTCTTGGACATGCGGACGGTGCTGTACCAGTATCAAGAAGTCGGCCTAGCACTCGTGATGCCCTACTTCTGCTACTGGTGCTGCCAGTACATCAACTTTGCTCAGACAGAGGTCCGAATTTCTTCGCCAATTGCCATTTGCGCCACGGGAGTTGTTATGAGCAATCTTACATGGGGAAACTGGTCGGAGGGAGCACGCTATTATTACCAAGTGGTCATTGGAGCACTTGCGCACTTGGCGGAGATGTACAATTATGCAATTCTGGGCTCCACTTTGTTTTATGTTGTGGACAATGGCAAGTGGGTGTGGGGCTATGCTTTGACAATCCTCGGGCTCATGTTTGCGGCCCGGCTATTTGTGATTCCCTTGATCGCCATCCTGCGTCCCCTCTTCCTGAGCCCGACCTCTTATTTCATCAACTACCCACCTTTCGCACACGAGCCCCTCACCGAAGATGAGAAGGTGGAACTCGCGAGGGTTTTCAATAACTTCTCGGGGGGCTCGACTGAACTGTCTGTCGAGCAAACGCAAGAGATCCTTGCGATGTATGGCCACCCGCAAACCTACGGGAAGACTAAGGGGCTCATGACCATTGTGGATGAGGGCGATATCGAGTCACTCACGTTGTTCGAGTTCTATTCCCTGATGGAGCGCACTGGGTGGCACCGAGCCAACTGGAAGGAACCTGCAAGCGACAAGTTCTGGACAGCAAAAACGGCCCTTATTGGCTATATGGCAGGCGTGCGTGGACACATTGCATTTGGGACTGCGTTCTTGGGAATGAACAGTACATTCGTCGCATACCTTGCAGGCACATCGAGCGCCACAAGGGCTGCGTCTGATGACACAGCCAGCGCCGATACCGGCATTCTAGCCCCGTTGCTTGCCACAACTTGGGCTATTGTGGCCATTGGGAACCTCGTCCAAGGCGCACTGTCCCCACTGCTGCTCAACCTCCTCAAAGCTGTGCCGCACGGCCATGAGCCGGACGAGAACGTGCACAGGCCTTACAGGCACCCCGGCATCTGGGGGTTCCTCATGCGAAATACTAAGGTGAGTCCACGCCATGTGTTCACATCGCATTGTTCTAACCAAGTTCGCAACGCGGATGAAGATCTCCTCGAGAAGGAGACGAATGAGCAGCAGGAGGAGAGAATGGAATTGGAAAAGGCGGCGGCGGTTGACAACCTCTACATGAACCCTTATACCTCATACCCTGTGGGGGATGGGGAATATCCATTAATTTTTATGGGTGACAGCAATGGCAATGTTTACAGCAATGGCAATGGCAATGGCTACAGCAATGGAAATGGATACAACAATAGATACAACAATGGGAGCATTGATCTTTTCGGCGCACCATATTTTACGTCACCAGTGTCACCATTTACGTCACCTGTATCAGCATACACGCCGGTACCCTATGCCTACCACTAAGGATTGGACCCCAGGATTTCCAGGCATGTTCCCAGAATGCCACCTTTGGCTGTTGCAATGCCTCTGAAATTCGCATGCGAAGCCCTTGTGTTTGCAACCAAAACGGTTCGGACACTATCATCTGAAGTGATATATCTGATGTTATGGAATGCTATAGAATCCATAGTGGAGGTTTTGCGCTTCATGGGCACTGCATGCGCAATTTCTTGGCTATGGACTACGGCGTTTGATTCTTTGTGATACGACACATCACGATTTGGCTTTCCCCCCCCCCCATGCCTTCGAAGGATTTTGGAACAGTGTTCCACATAGGATTGTTTGATCATCATTTTGCTTTTTACTTCCCCATGGTACCCACAGGCACTGTCATCTGATGTAATGTACACAATGTGGCGTAATGCCATAAAATCCATAGTGGAGGCTTTGCGCTTCATGAGCACTGCATGCACAACGTCTTGGTCATGAATGATGGCATTTCCTTCTTTGTGATGAGTGTACCATGATGTGGTCTTTTTGCCCCCCATGCCCCCTGTCAAGGATTTTGCAAGTGTTTTTGTTGTTTTGCGCATTTGTGCATTATCGCTGGTGCACTCCACATTGCACCTTCCCTACTCAGGGTTATTCTGCTGTTCCAGTGTTGAAACTGTTAGTGTATAATCACAGGACCGCAAAACGTCATTCCGGAATCCCACGTGCTGATCTGGGCAACTGTGACGTTCTGTCGTTTGGGGGAGAGATGCATGGCCATGCTTCCATGATTTTGTGGCTGCTTGTGCCTGTGCCATGTGGTCCGCTGGGGCCACGGTGCGGCAGGTCGCCGTCTGGGGCCGCTGGGCCCGAGACGCGACCGCGTGCTGGTACCAGCCTTGAATTAGATGCTGGCTAGGCCGTTGGCCAAATGGCAAATTTACACGTAAATGTGTAAATTTTACGAAAACGGCCACTTTTTGGGCCACCGCGGTGTTTACAGGTGTAAATTCGGTGTAAATTGGTGTATATTGCTATGTTTGCACTATTTCATGATGGAATTGAC
Source organism: Eutreptiella sp. 'Long Island Sound 2002' (assembly GCA_964036045.1). Taxonomy (NCBI): domain Eukaryota; phylum Euglenozoa; class Euglenophyceae; order Eutreptiales; family Eutreptiaceae; genus Eutreptiella; species Eutreptiella sp. 'Long Island Sound 2002'. The sequence continues at coordinate 35,379,781 of OZ038398.1, read as the reverse complement.
CTTGTTTGTCTTGCAAGTTGCGTGCTTTTTGTCATTTTGTTCACATTGTTGCCATTCTTACATGGTTGTCAAGGCAAGTTTCTTAGCTCAGCCGTGCCTGAGCTTTGGTTTTGCTCGTCGGGTGGTGTGTGTGTGTGCGTGCGTGTGTGCAGTGAGCCTCTGTACTTGTAGAGCATTTTTGCTTGTTGCCAGCAGACCATAGGTGGTCACACGTAGAGCCTGCTCCGTGACACTTTGGAACGACCCGGTCTGTGAATATGTCAGTTGACGATTTTGCCGTCTTCGCGAAGGGAACAATTTGTTCCCAGTTCATTGATAGCGTTCCCATGCTAGAGATAGCCAGGGCTGCCTCGCAGGTGGAGATGAAGCTGTCGGTGCTGCTGGAACGCAGGTCAGAGTGGGAGGCTAGTTTCGTCGCCAAGTACGGAATCGAGTTGGGGGAGGTGGGGCTGGTGAAGATGATCGCCTCGTATTGCGTCATGGCCCAGTGCGACCTGGATGTGGCGTTGCTGGGCTTTGTCAAGGTGGAGGTACCACCCCAACAGCCGCAGACGGTGTCGCCAGAGCTTCAGGAGCTCAAGCAGTTGGTTCAGGGACAGGCCCTTGTGATGGAGGGCCTGCGCAAGCAGTTGGAGGCGGTCAGTGCCAAGGCCGAGGCGGAGTCCAAGAGGAAAATGGCGAAGGTCCCGCCGCTGTGTAAAGCGGAAATCGTGAAGGTGAGGGAGTTGGATTCTAAGCCCCAGTGGATCTTCGCCAGCCTTCTCGCGCTGTCCACCTTGTTGTGGCGCAGGGAGGTGCCCCAACACGAATACGTCTCCAAGTACAAGGACAAGGAAAAGTTCACGGACGCCATCCTGGACGAGCTGGCGCCGGTGGTGGACGCGGACTCCGCGGACACGGAAGTGTGGCAGCTGGAGTCCATGGATGATGACGAACTTACGCGCCTTCGGAGTTTTGTCCAGGCGGTCTGGACGTTCACGGTGACTAGCCTGTCGGCGTACAGGGGCAAGAAGGGTTTGGACCCCGGACAGGTCGGCGAGGGGTCGGACGCGCCCGAGGATGCGTCCGATGTGCCTGTGCTGTCCGCTGGTTGTACGGGGGCGGCGGAGGAGGAGGTGGTGGGGCGGCGGCTGCAAGCCATGAAGGGTAAGTTCCGCGTTGAGGGGGGCCGCCGCCTGTACACCGCCAAGCCGGGCGCCGAGCCGATGGACGTCACCAATGCCCCGGTGACAGCGTGTCGGGCATGCAAGAACGCTGGGAGGGGAGTGAAACGGCATTGGTTTCACGAGTGCCCCGGCTTTGACTGATGGGGAAGCTGCCCCATCCGGCCCATCCCTCCCGAGCCCCGGGGGGCCTTGGTGGTTCTCGGACCGTCGGACTTCCGGGATGGCGAGGACGTGGTCTGGCGCCTGGTGTGGGCAGCGTGGAGACGGATATGGAAGGAGGATGAGATCACCTCCGTGGACGCCCTGCAGGCATCCTCCTGGGCAAAAAGCACCATGGGTACGTATTGTACCCACTTCCGCAAGATGGCCCTCTGGGTGGGCTACACGCCCACATCCGAGCTTGAACGAGCGGCGTGCCGCTACGTTTTCCAGTTATGGGGACTGGGGTACTCGGGAAGCTCCCTCAAGGTCGCAGTGTCGGCGTTCCGGGCGCTGGAGGACATGGGATGGCTACCCGCGTTCGTCAGTCGCCGGGTCTGGCGCTGTGCCAAGTGGGCGCCCACGGAGCCGGCCCTACGGCCCTACGCAGGTTTGGACGACCTCCGCAACTTCGCGCTGGCTTGCACGGAGCGACCGCAGTGGACCGTCTATGGGATGGCAGTCCTGGCGTTCACCTGCCTTCTGCGGGTGGGTGAGGCCGCGCCCCTCCGTAGGGGGGGATCCCGGTGTCGGGGATTGGCGTTCCGCACGGTCAAGGTGGCGCCGCGCATCGTGCGCAGGCGACTCGGGAAGTATGCCCAAGAGTGGCTGGGCTGGCTCGATGCCACGGGGGCCACGTCTGCTGTCGTCGGAGCGCAATTCTGTCCGCAGGGACCAGCCTTCATGCAGTCGGTCATGGCTGCCGCGTTGGGGGGCAGCGACAACCCCCACGCCAGGTGGCACGCATGGAGGCGAGGGGGCTCCGCGGCCCTGCGATGGTTGGGGCTGCCCATCAAGTGGCTGGCTTGGTGGGGGCGGTGGCTTTCGGAGACGGTGGCAGTCCACTACGCCGACGCGCCCGACGACTTCGTCGTCACGACCGAGGCTGTCCTCCCCTGGCCCCCTGATAACCATGCAGGAGAGTTCGTTTGGCGCGCCGTGTCCCTCCGGGACGTTTTCCCGAAGGAGCTCCTGGAGCTCTGTGCCCCTGATGCCGATGAGCCCCCACAATGGGGAGGTGACGGGGATGGGTCGGCAGGAGGTCGGGGTGGATCGTGCCCTGGGGAGTCCGCGAGTCCTGCCGCTGCGGAAGCTGCTGGAAGGGAGGACCGGGCTGGCGCACGTGACCCGGGGGCCCCTCCGGCCCTTACGGCTGTTGAGGGGTCCTCAGGACGCGGGCGCCGGCCGCGGGGGGACGGGGGGGGGGAAGTCATTGATGTGGATGCAGACCCCCCACCTGCCTCCGCAGCAGGCTCCTCCATCAGGCGGCTGCGCATCGCGGCCCGCAGGACGGGTGAGGTCGCGTCCGTCTTGGGCAAGCGGAAGGCCGCGGGCCCGGCCAGGATTGTGGGTGCGGCTGCCCGAACGGCAATTTCCCGTCGCGTCGGAGCTGGGTCAGTGGGTGCGGGAGCGCCTTCGGACCGGTGAGTGGGACGCCTGGTTGTGCTCCCTGCGGGCTTGTCTGCCCCGCGCACCGCCTGGTTTACTGGAGCGTCGCCTGTTGCAGTTTCTGGAGTGGGGCAGTGAAGCTGCCCGTGATCTCAGACAGCCGGAGTTTCTGCGAGTCTTGGCTGTGGCTTTGTCCTCATTTAGCCCTGAGGTTTGGGAGTCGCTCTTGCATGATTCGACGTCGCCCAAATTGCTTATGCAGCGTATCAGGGAGGAGGTATTGGCGCGGGGTTTGGGGCCGGTGGGGCGTGTGGATATCCCCCGCGAGGTCTGGGATAGCTGTGTGCCGGACGGCTTCGCAGAATTGGTAGGCAGGCAGTTTTCTGGGATAATTCCCCCATCGGATGAGGCGGTGGTCATGATGAGGGCATTGCGGGACCAGGGTTTGCTTTTCCCCCTGCCGCCGGGGTCACCTGGGCCCAATGGGGGTGTTTTTGCGATACCCAAGACGGAGGAGAAGTGCAGTTTGATTGTCAATCTGGTGCCCCTTAATGAGGAGATGCGGTCTCGGCCGGAGAAGTTCTCCCTCCCCTCTGTGGAGGTGTTGGCCCTTTTGGCGCAGGTGGCACAGCAAGGGTCCTCCTTTTTCCTCCCCTCTTTTTATGCCCGAGCGCGTTGCATGAGGCCGGTGTGGGATATTCTGTCCCTGCCGGGGGGGGGGGGGGAAGAGCTGTGCATGTGCCACATCGACCTGAGTAATTGCTTTTGGTCACTTCAGCTGCCGCGCGAGTTCTGGGGGGCCTTTCGCGTCTCGGATGGAGAGGGGGGGGTGTTGGCTTTCCGGTGCTTGCCCTTTGGGTGGAAGTACAGCCCCCTCCTGTGCCAGCGAGTGTTAGAGGGTCTGGTGGCCGGCGCGGGGCTGTTGGGGGTGCTGGTTTTAATTTACTTGGATGATGTCCTGGTTGTGGGGCGCGGCCGCGCGCGTGTGCGAGAGCAGACGGCAAGGGCGGCGGAGGCGTTGCGCCGTGCAGGTGCTGTAGTCAGCCCAAAGAGTACGTTAGAGCCTGTGCAGCGGCTGGTGTGGCTGGGGAAGGATATTGATTTGCAGGGGGGGGAGGTGCGGACTGCTGGCAACGCGTGGGAAGCTCTGTTTGCGCATTGGTTGAGGTTGTCTGTGGGACCCTGTAGGGTAAAACGGCTGCAGCAGTTCTTGGGGCGGGCACAGTGGATATGTCGCCCGGGTTCTGGGCACAGTCCGCACCTGTCTGGTGTGTGGGCTCATGTGCTCTGGGCGCCCCCCCGGCTGCCGTTTACCCCAGTGCGTTTGCTTAAGTCTATGTGCGTGGCGTGCGTGCTTGCCAGGAGGCAATGGTCAGTGGTGTCCCTCCCCAGGGTGGTGAAGCGATCGCCGTTGGTTGTTTACGTCGACGCGGCGCTGGACGCGGGTGAATACCGGCTGGGCCTGTTTTCGATGGATGTGGGTTCTCGATCGGTTGTGCCCGCGGAGCAACCGCCCAACCAGCAGTGTGCGGAGGCTGCCGCGCTGCTCTGGGGCTTGAAGCTCATCCTCAATGTAGGCGTTCGGGAGGCCCATTTGTTTGGGGATAATGCGGCGGCGCTAGTGCAGTTCCTTCGGTGTAAAGCCAAGGTGGGGCGTAAATTCCAGCAGTCCATTCTGAAGCGTTTCCGCTACCTGTGGGCGTCGTGCCCAGGCTTCACGGTATATATGCACTGGGTGCGTGGTTCACATAATCCCGCTGATCCTATCAGTAGGTTGAGTGACAACTTCAATGGAGATCTGGGTTTGGCGCGCGAGGTGGCGGCGCGCAGGGTTGGGGATCTCTGGGCCTTTCCCGATAGGCGCACGGTTTTTTTGTGGACCCTGGGGGTGCCTATGGGGCCCTTTGTTCTGCCGCATTCGTGGAGAGCGGGCCTGTGGTCCCCGGGGGGTGGTGAAGGGGGGGCGGAGTTCCACGAGGTTTTTTTGCAGTACCGCTTGGAGGAGTCGGTGGGTGCAATGACTTGATGTCGTGTGCACCGCTGCCACTTTGTTGTGGGTCCGGGGTCCATGCTTTCTTAGGGTTGGAGCTGGGTTGGGCGCTGGCCCGCCACGAGGAGGCGGCACACTGACGAGATGTGCCACAGGAGACGTGCGTGTTTTGCCTCGTGTTTGCGTGTTTGCTTGTGGTTTTAGCAAAATCACACGCGTGGTGAGGTAGGGTAATCTATGCATAGGAGAACGGTTAAGAGCAAAGCTTGGGGGTAGAAGAGGCAGCCCCAAGGCCATCACAATGTCCAGCCACTTCCCATGACCAATCTCTCTCTCCGAGTGATCCTGCTGGGCTCACAAACGTCTCATATATTTCAGGCCTGCATGTTCATCTTCATGGTGCGCAGCATTCGCCCATTCCTGGCGAGGGTAAACTCGTTGGCTTTTTTTGTTTCTATTTATAGTAACTATTGTGTTCCGAAGGACAACTCTCTCTAGACCAGACAGGGGTTGTTGCCGCACATGGTTTGGAGGGCGTTTGGGACCTAGAGATGGGACCTAAAGTTGGGTATACGGGCGGAAGAAATAGACGTGCAACTTCATGGGACCAGCAGGAGTGAAAAAGGCAAGAGGCATGGCAGTACTTCGACCCTAGGTTTAAACACCTTTAAACCAAAGTTTAGACCACTTGCGCCTCCTCTCTTAGTCAGTTTTTAGTTTCAACATGATCGTGGTCGGCATGGCCTGCGAGCCACAGACCAAGCCTACCCGACTGGGATTCAGCGTGAATGAGACTGTGATGCAGCAGTGTATTGCCCGTAGGAAGGTCCAGAGACAGGCCGCGGGACCAGAGCAGGAAGGGGGGGGGGGCAGGACGACGAAGCCACTCTAAACTGATGCATCCAAAACAATTCATTGGGACCCCTGAGTATGTCTTCAGTGCCAAATGTGTGGTAAGTGATGACAGTTATGAGATTCTCTTCGACTGTTGTGGAAACCATACCAATTGCTTGGTAGGTCTTGAGCCACAATTGCCTGTCTTCGAAGCCTTTTCAGAGTCTGCCTCCACAGCCAATGTACCAAAAAGTTTGTGACATTTCTCTGGGCGACCACACAAATTTTTTTGCATTGCATTTGCATAGATAGGAACATTCACTTTAATCTAGTGGTTCCCGGGCCCGTCCATAAGTGTGTCTTGTGTGGTCGGAGTACATTCGTGACACGTAGCTATATTAAATAGAATACGGCAAATTGCGCTCAAATTTGTCGAAGATATGTCACGAAGCCGAGCCTCACCTCACGGCAAGCCAAAGGACAAGCATGTGCACTTGTTTACGATGAGGTGCAAGGTTCGAAAGGGCTTCTATTCCACAGCCCTTGATGCCCCTGACGGCCAATGAGGACAGCCAGAACATGCGGAATGTTGCTTGCACATTGCATCATCGTTTGGGTCAGATTTGGAGAAGTTTTCGGTGTACACCCTCTTTTCAGCACGGCCTTGTCTAACCACGGGGTGGGCGTTGAAACGCTGTTTTGCCTGGTTTTCCAGGACCGCGGCCGTGCTTGCGCAAGGGGCTTGTGGGTGAGAGCGCACAATGTGCAAGCGTGGCTTTGCAATCCTTTGGTCAAGCACGCAAGTTCTGGATATTGAAGCCATAGATCTCACAAAAACTACCACTGGGATAATTGGCTGGTGGCAGCCAAGCATTCGAAGCGACGTTGCTTTTTGATCCTTGGATGTCGGCCCTTTGTAGCTTCTCAAAATGGGCTGAGAAGTAATTGGCGGCAAAGAGGTCCGGTTTCTTCTTGCCTCCTCCTCTCCCCTTCGTAGCTTCTCAAAAGTTTGATTGTTCACCTACCGACAGGGAACATGCGCTAGTCTTAGACTGTCGTGAAGCAGGTTGGTTTTACCCTCCTGCAATAGCCGCATTCTGTTGCGAAGTGCTTCTCCTCCCGGAGCCGTCCTGCCAAGCACAGTTTGCTTGCACTGTCCTACGTTTTGGGTGTGATGACCGCAGCGCATGGTAGTACAAGAGGAATCCTCGTGCCATGCCTCTGTTTTCCTTGGTCGGCTGAGTAGCTGGGGGTTGCTAACCCCCCCCCTCCCGCCGCCTGCAAGACCTCAAGGCAACATCCAGGACTGGTCTGGTTTGCGCTGCAGTGCAGCAAGGCAAAACCATGAACTGGGAATGGTGGCGATGACCATATGCCTGTGTCACGGGGGTATATGCGAGCTCAGTATCCGTTGCTCATGGCCCCTGAACCCCCCCCCCCCCCGGGAGACCGTCACTTGGCCCAAAAAGCACCGGCAATACCACGCGCCAAAGGCGCCGAAGAAAATTTTTCTTTTGGTTATGCTGGAACTGGGGGGAGGGAGGACCCTTGCAATCCCCGCACCCCCCACCCAGGAGACCGTCACTTGGCGACCGTCTCCCCCCCCCCCCCTCGACCCTGGTAGACAGTCACACGCTACGGGGGGAGATTGCCAGGGGGGGGTGGGTCTTCACATGGCGGGTATTGGTTGAAAGCGTCTAAGTCTGAGAGCTATGTTCTACCGTCATGCAATGTGACCGTCAAAGCTCGGATGTTTTTCTGTTTGGAACCCCCCCCCCCACCCCCGGAAGCTTTAAAAGAGCCCATGAGATGTTGGGGGGTTGCTGACACGCAGTTCCAACTCTGAATGGCAACATCCGGGACTGGTCTGGTTTGCGCTGCAGTGCAGCAAGGCAAAACCATGAACTCGGAATGGTGGCGATGACCATATGCCTGTGTCACGGGGGTATTTGCGAGCTTCGTATCCGTTGCTCATGGCCACCCCCTCCCCCCGTTAAGCACAGCCCTGCCCGAACAGTTCATCCATGGCTTTGATGAAGCGTTGTGGACCCCCCAGACGGCAGGGGTGAAGTAGCCAATCCGCCCACTGTGTGGTGTGGTGTGTTGTGTTGTGGTGTGGTGTGATGTGGTATGTTCTTTCTTGCTGTGCATTCAGCCATTTTTTTCAAGACTCATGCGAAACTTATTATGGACCTTGTTGCTGGCAGCAAGTGTTGTCGGCACAGAAGCTGCTGAAGGGGGGCTGGAGCTGAATCGCACCCTCTTTACATCGCTTTTGTTGTTGTTCATCATCTTTATCGTTGTGTATTTCTATTGGCGGCTGCATCTTCCATTCCCATCCGAGTCTGCCATTGCTATGGCTGTCGGCCTCGGCGTGGCAGGCATAGCCCGGGCTGCTGGCGCATACCATAGTGGCGAAGCCTTCGACTTCAATGAAACATTCTTCTCCACAGTGATCCTTCCAACAGTGATGCTAAATTTTGGCTACAATTCCCGCACCCAGATTCTCCAACTGAATGCATTGCCGATCTTCATCTACATCTTCGGCGCCCTTGTCCTCAATTTCGCCTTCTTTGCCATCACGTTTTACGCCATTCAAAACTGTTGTGCAGGATCGGACTGGCCGACTTTTGGGGATGACACACGTCTCCTTGTGAGCACCCTCTTTACAGCCACAATAGTGAGCGCCGTGGAGCCTGATGCCATCTTGGCCTATTTCTTTGAGACGTACAATATGGACCACCTGGTTCCTCAGCCAGTGATCTATGGGATACTACTCTGGGAAAGCATTATCAGCTCCTCCACAATGTTTGACTCTGCGGAGGTGCTGCTGTACATTGGCCTCTACGATCAGCACCTTGACTGGGGTCAAGCGCTCGGCAGATGGGCCTGGAAATTAGTGGTTGCAGTCATTTTGGGGCTGCTCGTGGGATTACTTTTCGCGCTTGTGCACACGCTGTTGACCAAATACCTCTTGGACATGCGGACGGTGCTGTACCAGTATCAAGAAGTCGGCCTAGCACTTGTGATGCCCTACTTCTGCTACTGGTGCTGCCAGTACATCAACTTTGCTCAGACGGAGGTCCGAATTTCTTCACCAATTGCCATTTGCGCCACGGGAGTTGTTATGAGCAATCTTACATGGGGAAACTGGTCGGAGGGAGCACGCTATTATTACCAAGTGGTCATTGGAGCACTTGCGCACTTGGCGGAGATGTACAATTATGCAATTCTGGGCTCCACTTTGTTTTATGTTGTGGACAATGGCAAGTGGGTGTGGGGCTATGCTTTGACAATCCTCGGGCTCATGTTTGCGGCCCGGCTATTTGTGATTCCCTTGATCGCCATCCTGCGTCCCCTCTTCCTGAGCCCGACCTCTTATTTCATCAACTACCCACCTTTCGCACACGAGCCCCTCACCGAAGATGAGAAGGTGGAACTCGCGAGGGTTTTCAATAACTTCTCGGGGGGCTCGACTGAACTGTCTGTCGAGCAAACGCAAGAGATCCTTGCGATGTATGGCCACCCGCAAACCTACGGGAAGACTAAGGGGCTCATGACCATTGTGGATGAGGGCGATATCGAGTCACTCACGTTGTTCGAGTTCTATTCCCTGATGGAGCGCACTGGGTGGCACCGAGCCAACTGGAAGGAACCTGCAAGCGACAAGTTCTGGACAGCAAAAACGGCCCTTATTGGCTATATGGCAGGCGTGCGTGGACACATTGCATTTGGGACTGCGTTCTTGGGAATGAACAGTACATTCGTCGCATACCTTGCAGGCACATCGAGCGCCACAAGGGCTGCGTCTGATGACACAGCCAGCGCCGATACCGGCATTCTAGCCCCGTTGCTTGCCACAACTTGGGCTATTGTGGCCATTGGGAACCTCGTCCAAGGCGCACTGTCCCCACTGCTGCTCAACCTCCTCAAAGCTGTGCCGCACGGCCATGAGCCGGACGAGAACGTGCACAGGCCTTACAGGCACCCCGGCATCTGGGGGTTCCTCATGCGAAATACTAAGGTGAGTCCACGCCATGTGTTCACATCGCATTGTTCTAACCAAGTTCGCAACGCGGATGAAGATCTCCTCGAGAAGGAGACGAATGAGCAGCAGGAGGAGAGAATGGAATTGGAAAAGGCGGCGGCGGTTGACAACCTCTACATGAACCCTTATACCTCATACCCTGTGGGGGATGGGGAATATCCATTAATTTTTATGGGTGACAGCAATGGCAATGTTTACAGCAATGGCAATGGCAATGGCTACAGCAATGGAAATGGATACAACAATAGATACAACAATGGGAGCATTGATCTTTTCGGCGCACCATATTTTACGTCACCAGTGTCACCATTTACGTCACCTGTATCAGCATACACGCCCGAACCCTATGCCTACCACTAAGGATTGGACCCCAGGATTTCCAGGCATGTTCCCAGAATGCCACCTTTGGCTGTTGCAATGCCTCTGAAATTCGCATGCGAAGCCCTTGTGTTTGCAACCAAAACGGTTCGGACACTATCATCTGAAGTGATATATCTGATGTTATGGAATGCTATAGAATATCCATAGTGGAGGTTTTGCGCTTCATGGGCACTGCATGCGCAATTTCTTGGCTATGGACTACGGCGTTTGATTCTTTGTGATACGACACATCACGATTTGGCTTTCCCCCCCCCCCATGCCTTCGAAGGATTTTGGAACAGTGTTCCACATAGGATTGTTTGATCATCATTTTGCTTTTTACTTCCCCATGGTACCCACAGGCACTGTCATCTGATGTAATGTACACAATGTGGCGTAATGCCATAAAATCCATAGTGGAGGCTTTGCGCTTCATGAGCACTGCATGCACAACGTCTTGGTCATGAATGATGGCATTTCCTTCTTTGTGATGAGTGTATCATGATGTGGTCTTTTTGCCCCCCATGCCCCCTGTCAAGGATTTTGCAAGTGTTTTTGTTGTTTTGCGCATTTGTGCATTATCGCTGGTGCACTCCACATTGCACCTTCCCTACTCAGGGTTATTCTGCTGTTCCAGTGTTGAAACTGTTAGTGTATAATCACAGGACCGCAAAACGTCATTCCGCAATCCCACGTGCTGATCTGGGCAACAGTGACGTTCTGTCGTTTGGGGGAGAGATGCATGGCCATGCTTCCATGATTTTGTGGCTGCTTGTGCCTGTGCCATGTGGTCCGCTGGGGCCACGGTGCGGCAGGTCGCCGTCTGGGGCCGCTGGGCCCGAGACGCGACCGCGTGCTGGTACCAGCCTTGAATTAGATGCTGGCTAGGCCGTTGGCCAAATGGCAAATTTACACGTAAATGTGTAAATTTTACGAAAACGGCCACTTTTTGGGCCACCGCGGTGTTTACAGGTGTAAATTCGGTGTAAATTGGTGTATATTGCTATGTTTGCACTATTTCATGATGGAATTGACCTTGTTTGTCTTGCAAGTTGCGTGCTTTTTGTCATTTTGTTCACATTGTTGCCATTCTTACATGGTTGTCAAGGCAAGTTTCACACGCGTGGTGAGGTAAGGTAATCTATGCATAGGAGAACGGTTAAGAGCAAAGCTTGGGGGTAGAAGAGGCAGCCCCAAGGCCATCACAATGTCCAGCCACTTCCCATGACCAATCTCTCTCTCCGAGTGATCCTGCTGGGCTCACAAACGTCTCATATATTTCAGGCCTGCATGTTCATCTTCATGGTGCGCAACATTCGCCCATTCCTGGCGAGGGTAAACTCGTTGGCTTTTTTTGTTTCTATATATAGTAACTATTGTGTTCCGAAGGACAACTCTCTCTAGACCAGACAGGGGTTGTTGCCGCACATGGTTTGGAGGGCGTTTGGGACCTAGAGATGGGACCTAAAGTTGGGTATACGGGCGGAAGAAATAGACATGCAACTTCATGGGACCAGCAGGAGTGAAAAAGGCAAGAGGCATGGCGGTACTTCGACCCTAGGTTTAAACACCTTTAAACCAAAGTTTAGACCACTTGCGCCTCCTCTCTTAGTCAGTTTTTAGTTTCAACATGATCGTGGTCGGCATGGCCTGCGAGCCACAGACCAAGCCTACCCGACTGGGATTCAGCGTGAATGAGACTGTGATGCAGCAGTGTATTGCCCGTAGGAAGGTCCAGAGACAGGCCGCGGGACCAGAGCAGGAAGGGGGGGGGGGCAGGACGACGAAGCCACTCTAAACTGATGCATCCAAAACAATTCATTGGGACCCCTGAGTATGTCTTCAGTGCCAAATGTGTGGTAAGTGATGACAGTTATGAGATTCTCTTCGACTGTTGTGGAAACCATACCAATTGCTTGGTAGGTCTTGAGCCACAATTGCCTGTCTTCGAAGCCTTTTCAGAGTCTGCCTCCACAGCCAATGTACCAAAAAGTTTGTGACATTTCTCTGGGCGACCACACAAATTTTTTTGCATTGCATTTGCATAGATAGGAACATTCACTTTAATCTAGTGGTTCCCGGGCCCGTCCATAAGTGTGTCTTGTGTGGTCGGAGTACATTCGTGACACGTAGCTATATTAAATAGAATACGGCAAATTGCGCTCAAATTTGTCGAAGATATGTCACGAAGCCGAGCCTCACCTCACGGCAAGCCAAAGGACAAGCATGTGCACTTGTTTACGATGAGGTGCAAGGTTCGAAAGGGCTTCTATTCCACAGCCCTTGATGCCCCTGACGGCCAATGAGGACAGCCAGAACATGCGGAATGTTGCTTGCACATTGCATCATCGTTTGGGTCAGATTTGGAGAAGTTTTCGGTGTACACCCTCTTTTCAGCACGGCCTTGTCTAACCACGGGGTGGGCGTTGAAACGCTGTTTTGCCTGGTTTTCTAGGACCGCGGCCGTGCTTGCGCAAGGGGCTTGTGGGTGAGAGCGCACAATGTGCAAGCGTGGCTTTGCAATCCTTTGGTCAAGCACGCAAGTTCTGGATATTGAAGCCATAGATCTCACAAAAACTACCACTGGGATAATTGGCTGGTGGCAGCCAAGCATTCGAAGCGACGTTGCTTTTTGATCCTTGGATGTCGGCCCTTTGTAGCTTCTCAAAATGGGCTGAGAAGTAATTGGCGGCAAAGAGGTCCGGTTTCTTCTTGCCTCCTCCTCTCCCCTTCGTAGCTTCTCAAAAGTTTGATTGTTCACCTACCGACAGGGAACATGCGCTAGTCTTAGACTGTCGTGAAGCAGGTTGGTTTTACCCTCCTGCAATAGCCGCATTCTGTTGCGAAGTGCTTCTCCTCCCGGAGCCGTCCTGCCAAGCACAGTTTGCTTGCACTGTCCTACGTTTTGGGTGTGATGACCGCAGCGCATGGTAGTACAAGAGGAATCCTCGTGCCATGCCTCTGTTTTCCTTGGTCGGCTGAGTAGCTGGGGGTTGCTAACCCCCCCCCTCCCGCCGCCTGCAAGACCTCAAGGCAACATCCAGGACTGGTCTGGTTTGCGCTGCAGTGCAACAAGGCAAAACCATGAACTGGGAATGGTGGCGATGACCATATGCCTGTGTCACGGGGGTATATGCGAGCTCAGTATCCGTTGCTCATGGCCCCTGAACCCCCCCCCCCCCCGGGAGACCGTCACTTGGCCCAAAAAGCACAGGCAATACCACGCGCCAAAGGCGCCGAAGAAAATTTTTCTTTTGGTTATGCTGGAACTGGGGGGAGGGAGGACCCTTGCAATCCCCGCACCCCCCACCCAGGAGACCGTCACTTGGCGACCGTCTCCCCCCCCCCCCCCTCGACCCTGGTAGACCGTCACGCGCTACGGGGGGAGATTGCCAGGGGGGGGTGGGTCTTCACATGGCGGGTATTGGTTGAAAGCGTCTAAGTCTGAGAGCTATGTTCTACCGTCATGCAATGTGACCGTCATAGCTCGGATGTTTTTCTGTTTGGAACCCCCCCCCCACCCCCGGAAGCTTTAAAAGAGCCCATGAGATGTTGGGGGGTTGCTGACACGCAGTTCCAACTCTGAATGGCCACAAGCACCCGTTTGTTTCGCATATGCTATTCTGCAGCCCACACCATGCCTGCCAAAAAAAAATTTGGTGCCAGCCGCAGAAACACTGGTGGCAAGGGGAAGCGTAGTCCGCAGGCGTCGGCGGATGGCACTGCGCCCTCGCCATCGGCTCCTGGGGAGTCGCCCCCAGCACAGGCTTCGGCGGACTCCAACAATCCCAACCTGATGAGTGGCTTTGAGCCCCCCAGCCCCTCAGGGCCGGCAGTCCCCTGCCACAAGCCACCGGCCTCGCCCACAGAGGCCACCGCCCACGGGCCTATGGTGGTGCACGTGGGCCCGAGCGTGGGCCTGATGGAGGCAGGCCCGGGCATGGGAAGGCGCCTCGTGGCGACGGCGCACATTGAGGCCGGGGAGGTGGTGCTGGATGAGCGCCCTCTGCTGGCTGCCCCCCTTGCGGCCGGCCCGCAGGGCCGCGTGCATGCGTTCTGCGAGGCCGCCCCGGACATCCAGGCGAAGGTCCTGGACCTGCACGTGCCCCCCGAGGACGACCCGTCGCGGCTGGTGCAGGACGCCCGCGCCCTGGCGCGGCTGATCTGCAAGCAGGAGCGCTGGGCGCGGGGCTGGGACGCGCGCGCGCTGTCCCGCGTCGCCTGCGCGTGGCAGCTGCACGCGCACGCGTTCGGGGATGGCGCCGCACTGTTCGAGCTCGGTAGCTGCGTTGCCCACGCGTGCGACGGCAACTGCACCCGGACCAGCCATCGGACGGGCTGCGCCGGCCGCCTCTGCCACGTCGCGCTGCGGCCGATCGCCCCCGGCGAGGCGATCACCGACAGCCACTTGGGCGGCGGCTGCCTCTGGTCCACCCCGCGTCGCCGGGAGAAGTTGGCCGCGGAGAAGCTGCTCCACTGCACGTGTCCCCGGTGCACGGGGGAGGACCGGACCAGGGCCCTGCCGTGCCCCCGCTGCCACCCTCGGGCGGGCGGTCGCCGCGTCTACACCGGAGCGGAGGCCTGCGAGCACTACGCGCTCCCCACGGACGGGCGCGATGAGTGGGTCTGCGGCCGGTGCGGCGGGGTCTGGGACGCCGATGCCGTGCTCCCGCGGGGCGCGGGGGAGGAGCGGGCCCTCGAGACGGGCACCCTGGCCTTCGCCGCGACGTTGGCAGAGGACCCCAGCATCGACAGCGACGACGTCCAGTGGCTGAGCCGGGTCCCGGGGACACTCGGTGGCAGGCACTGGGCCTCGGTCATGTGCGTGCGGTGGTGCGCGGAACACGCCCTCGCCAAGCGCTCCACACGGCTTCCCCCGGACGCCGTGGCGCTCCTGGGCCTGATCTTCGACTTCTGCGCGCAGGCGGAGCTGTTCGTGGAGCTCACGGCGTTCGCGGGCGTGTTCGACAGGGCGGCAGACCTCCTGACGGACGACGCCGGGTGCACTGACCCGGACGTGCTCTGGCATGCCCTCGCCTGCAGCGCCGTCATGTGGGGTGTCCATCGCAACCCCGCCACCCACCGTCGCATGCAGCGGCTGCTGGGCTGCTGGGCTGCCGGGGACGGCGCAGGCGGAGCGTCCCATCCAACGGCCGAGGACGCGCTATCGACCGCAGGCCGCACGCTCTTCGGCCGGGCGCGCTCGGAGGAGGGCGCGCGTGCCCAGGCACAGTACCGCAGGGCGCTGCTGTGCTACCGGGCAGCACGCCTCTCGAGCCCAAAGGACCACCGCGTGCACTCCAACGTGGCGGCCACCCTACAGAAACTCGGCCGGCATGCGGAGGCGGTTGCTGCGGCCCGTGTCTGCATCCGCCACGCCCCGTCCTTCGCAAAGGGGCACTACCGCCTCGCGGTGTCGCTGCTGGCGCTTGGGGAGGTCGCAGAAGCCGAGGCCGCGGCCTCCCGCGCGACCCAACTGGGCCCGGGCGAGGATGGTGACCTGCGGGCGCTGCTGGCTCGGGTGCGGGAGGCGCGCGGTGCCGCTCCAGACGGTACTGGTGGGGACCCCGACCGCGCACTGGGTAGTGGGGAGGGTCCGGTCTCGGACGGTGCTGGGGCTGCAAGCCAGGGCCAGGGGGGGGGGGAAATTGAGGTCCGCAATTTTTCGCCATTTTCCGCAATTTTCCGCAAATTTCCCGCAATTTTTCGCAATTGGATTCGACCCCCCCAGACCGCAATTCCCCCCCCCCCTCCCTGCCAGGGCCCTGTCGCACGCGTATCGCGTCCGACCCGCAGCCCCTCCCCAGCGCAGTCTGCCACCAGTGCCCCAGCGACCACGGCCCCTGACCCGTCCCCCGAGTGTCTGCAAACCGTCCCGTGGGTCGGGGCCCACGTGTCTGTGCGCGGGGGGGCTCCCGCAGACCGGCCGGACGGCTGCCGGGGCGTTGTGCGGGGCCGGTCAGGCCGGGGCCGCTACCGGATCCGCACCTTCAGTGCGGCGCCGCGCGTGCTGTCTGTGAGCCCCGAGCGGGTTGCGGTGACGGCGCCGGCAGCGGAGGTGCGCGTGTGCCCCGCGACGCTCGCGCAGGCGCTCGCCGGGGCGCGGCCCGGGGCCACGCTCCTGCTCCAAAACGGGGTGTACGCCGGCCCCCTGAAGCTGCGCCAGGAGGTTCGCCTCGCGGGGCAGGGCCCAGGGACGGTCGTGCAGTCCGCCTCCGGGGTCGCCGCCGTGCACGTCTGCGCGGCCGCGGCGGTGGTCCTCTCGGGCCTCGCGGTCCGCAACGGGGCCCGCGGCCCGTGCGCCAGCGCGCTGCTCGTCGACTGCGGGTCGGTGACCGCCGACGAGTGCAGCTTCGTCAGCGCGGGGGGGCCCGGCGTGGCGGCCGTGCAGCCCCGGGCCGCCCTGTTCCTGCACCGGTGCGAGATCCGGGACTGCGCCGGCGGGGGCCTCCTGGTGGGGCAGGGGGCCACGGCGGCCGGCGCGGGGGTGCGCATCGCGGACTGCGGTGCTGCCGGGGTGGAGGTCCGCGACGGGGGCACCCTGGAGCTGGAGGACTCCGTCATGGCCGGCAACAAGCGGCAGGGCCTCTCCGTGTGGTGCACCGCCCGCCGCGCGCGCCTCGCCGGCTGCGAGATCGTGGACCACACGCTGGAGAGCGGCGTCTTGTGCTCGGACGGCCACCTCACGATGACCCGGTGCCGCGTGCACCGGAACCGCATGGGCGTCGCGGTCCAGGGCGGCGGCGCCGTCGTCCAGAGCTGCGCGGTGTACGGGAACGCGATGGAGGGGCTCATGCTCCAGGGCAAGGGCCGGGCCACCGTCGCGGGCAGCGACGTGCACTCCAACGGGGGCCACGGCATCTTCGTGGGGTACGACGCGGCCCGGGAGATCACGCTGCAGGGCAACCACGTCCACGGCAACCAGGGCGAGGGGATCTTCAACGGGGCCCCGAGGTCGAAGAAGGTCACCATGACGGGCAACACGCAGTCCTCCAACCGGGGCTTTCCAGCGTCCGCCCAGACGCTTCTCGGGGCCGCAGCCGCCTCCGGCGGGGACCTCGGGGCCGCGGTGTCGCGCGCGCAGCGGGCAATGGGGGTCTCGCAGGCCGACGCCCTGCGGCACGCCAAGGCCGTCAACAGGGCCGGCGGTGCGGCTGCGGTGGCCGACGCGCACGGGGCGGGTGCCGAGTCCGCGGCCGCCCTGCGGGAGGTTGTGGACGCCACCGCGCTGGGGGTGCGCGCCTGCGCGGCGTGCGGGGCCCAGGAGCGCCTGCCCGACGCGAAGCTGAAGGCCTGTACCCGCTGCCAGCGCGTGGTGTACTGCTCCAAGGCGTGCCAAAAGGGCGCCTGGAAAGCCCACAAGAAGGTGTGCCAGCCGCACGTGGCGTTCCCCGCGGCGGCTGACCCCGACCGGGACGTGCACGAGATGGAGGCCGGGCCCGGCCCGGACGACTTTGAGGACGTGCTCACGCACATCGCCCGCGGGCTCCAGGACGACGACCCGCGGGCGGCCGTCGCCAAAGCGGAGCTCCTGATGCAGGCAGGGGACTACCAGGCGGCCTGCCGCGTGCTCACCGCCCCGGCAGAGGCAGGGGACGGAGAGGCGCAGTGCACGCTGGGGTACCTCAGCGAGCAGGGATGGGGCGTGCCCAGGGATCTGGGCGAGGCCCAGCGGTGGTACCGCCGGGCGTCCGCCGCGGGGTCGGCGGCCGCGATGGCCCGCCTGGGCAACCTGCTCCGCCGCCGGGCGACGCCGGACGACGAGGCCATGGCCGTGGAGTGGTGGGAGAAGGCCCGGCGGGCCGACCCCGCGGTCGACGAGTGTGTCCCGGAGCTGCGGGGGTCGGACCCGGTCTCCGTCAGGGATACGGAGGCGTCGGCCGATGGGGGTGCCTGCGACGCGAGGTGCCACGCGTGCGGACGGGGAGAGAGTCCCCCGGATGTCCGTCTGTTCCGATGCAGCCGCTGCAAGCGGGTGCTGTACTGCTCGAAGGAGTGTCAGAAATCGGACTGGAAGGCGCACAAGACGCGGTGCACGGAGGCCTGCCAGGGGGGTCTCAAGTTGGAGCGGGTCGAGCGGTTTCTGCGGGACCATGCGGCGGCTCCCCGCGCCTGCCCTCACTCCGTTGGGAACGACGACGCAAGACAGGTCCGTGTGAAGGCCATGCTGGAAGCGGTGGAGCGCGACCCGGAGGGCGGCATGCGCGAGTGCGCCCGGCACCTGCAAGCCACCTCCACAAACCTGGCGTTCCTGCAGCACCTCAGCCAAGGCGAGATGGACGAAGCGTGCCGGGCCCTGGCCGAGACGCTGCATCTGGACGACACGGCCATGTTCATGCCCCCTGCCAAGCAGCCGCGGGTGCTCGCGCACGCGCGGCAGATGCTCCATTCCGGAGCCCCGGCGGTCCGGGCCGTTGGGCTCTTTGTTGCAGGCCTACTGCTGGGTCCGGTTGATGGTGTTCCGCATCTGCTTCAGCTCTCCCGTGAGCCACCGACATTCCCCCCGGCGGGTATGGTGCGGGTCTGGGACATCCTGGCGTCCATGTACGGGTTCCTGGACCGATGGGGCGACACGATTCGGTGCAGCGAGAAGGCCCTAGCCCTCGACCCGCAGTTCTACTGGGCGCACTACGTCGTCGGCGTGGCCCACAAACAGCAGTGCAACTTGCCGGAAGCGATCCGTCGGTTGGACCTGTACCTCCAGGGCTGCCCCCCGGACGCGAGAAAGCTGCCGCATGCGCACTACGCCCTCGCGTGGTGCCATTGCATGCAAGGCGATAGGCAGGTGGCGCGGCGCTGCTACGAGGCGGGCCGGGAAGCGGAGCAGCGGCTGAGGACGTTTTGGGGGCCGTGCGAGACCGAGGACAAAGGCTTTCTGGGCACTATTGATTGGTCAAATGTAGACCTTGTTCATGAGCCCTTGGACTCCAAGGACTTGGAGACTGGGCAAGTGAGGGTGGAAGTGTGGAAGGAGTAACGAGGGCGTTGGGGGAATTGGAAGGGACATAGTATGGTTGTAGGAAAAAATCCAAAAGTTAATCCTGGGTAACGTTGTTTGGCGTGCACAAGGTCGAAGGTGCGTAGGTCTTTGTTCTCGAAGATGAGGGTTACCGTTGCTTGGCGTAGGTCAATGAAGTGCACGGTTGGCGGGTGTGTGGAAGGTGAGAATCCACGGTTTAGGCGCAACAGGTGTGCGAGTTACAGACGTTTGTCACAACACATCATGGGCGGTGTCGTGACGGACGGAGGCGGGCCATGTGGCTCACGATTATGTGGGCCTACGATATTGCGTGCCGCAGTCTTTACAATGAAATGGAAACCCTTGCCCGCAGCCACATGCTCCACATGGTTTTCGAGGAGGTGCGTGAGCTTCACGTCTCATCACGCACAACAATGCTCGAGAATAGCGAAACTGCATGTCGCTACCTCAATCTTCATAAGCAAGGTAATGATTTTGGGAGACAAGTGAGCACTCAAATAGTTCCCGCCCGGACCACACCACCATATGAAGCTTTTGGCAATGATCACCATGAAACCACCGAACGAAGCGTCCCGTCCCACGATCTCCATCCCATGGTTTCTGTGCAAGTCACGAACCGGATTGGCATCCTCTTTACATGTGCTTACGAATCACACGCCATTCTTATCACATGTCTGCGCAATCGTGTGGCTCTTGTCCGATCCGCTATATCTCTCGGGGACATTCATAACCTGCCAACTTTGTGGGTTTTGGCACTTTTCGGCAATTTCTACAACTTTTGCTCCGATGTGCAAACATGTCCTCACCTGGGGGGGGGGGGGGGTATGTGTATACTTTTTGAAATCTGTGAGAAAAGGCCATTTCAGAAATGTATGGGTTGGGGGGGGATAGGTAACCATATTTTTGAGTACCGAGGCCGAACTTTTCGGTGTTTCAGGGTTTTCGGGCCTCAGGCTACTCCGCTCAGCGTGCGGGACACCAACTCACAGGTTTTCCCATGGGTGCTCCGACATATTGTGGAGTTGGAGCAAAGTGAAAGGAGGTAAATGGATGCATTTTGACGTGCTGAATCCAAATATTGTGGTCCCATGCCCCAACTTGACAGCCTGTTTGAAAATTTCTGCCATCTTTGATTTCTTGCACTCTGGTGAGCTTGATGCTGCAAGTTGCACCACGCATCACCCGGGTGTCCAAGGTAGTTATTGGTCAAAGTGATCAACATATTGGGGTCTTAGGGGGACCCATGTTGCACATATCTTCTACACATCAAATGCAACAAATCCACCCGAATGACTTGACCCTTATATGCCCATATGTTGGAGTACTGGGGGTAGGAGTGCGGTGCAGTCTGTCTGAAACCGGATCAGAACAGGCAAAAAAACCCCAACCTGTCAACGGTAACGGCCAATTTTCGAAAAAATATGGTTCCGGACCCCCCCCCCCCAACCCATACATCTCCGAAAAGCCCTATTCAAGGGCTTTCCAAATATACCCCACATACCCCTACCTACGGGACACTCAGTGGACACAAATGAGGCAACAATGGCACCGACCCCCGAAAACCCACAAAGTTGGCAGGTTCGGTACCGTCCCCGAGAGATATGCACAGAGTGGGACTTCTCAAAATCTCAACTCGCCTAACACCCCACCTCGCTTCTCCATCTCAGCATGTTCTCGGTCCACGCGGATCTCTCCCAGCATCTGCTCTCCTTTTGCACTATTCAGTTCAACGAGCTCACGACGCACCCAGGTACACACACACCGCAACCCCAGGTGCGCACTTGTGCAATTGGGGTTTATCAGCCACTGCAAGCATAAATTTGCATGTGCAACCAGACCATCCGCAACGCCTCTTACTGGGTTCCAATCCCGGCGACCGACTGGTATCCGAGGTCTCGCCTGTATAATGGAGGTGAAGGGATGCGTGGATTGCGTTACAGAGGCAAAGCTACATAGAGAGTACGTGAGTGCATCAGGCGCGCACCGTGCGCGCCGGGCAAAGTTTTCCCACGCTTTGGTGTGGCCCCTTGAGTTGGGGCTAAGGACTCCCACTCTTCACTGTGGCCACTAGAGTGGTCCGTCACGCACAAGAGGGCGATTCTTTGATTTGGCGGTGGGTGGCCATGATGGGGCCTACAAGGGTGGGGTGCATGTGATCGTCCCATTTGTTGGGCGAAAAAATGGGAATTTAATTGATCGCCAACAGTCATACAATGGGCTTGTGCTTAGGGTTCGTGGGCTAGAGGAGGGGTTGATGTTTGGGGGTAAAGTATTGGGATAGATGGCCGGACCATTGATTTGGATGCCGGGCACGCGCCGGGCAAACGTACCCTTGTAAGCCCAGCTGCAAAGGCAAAGGGCACAATCCGGACGGTACAGGCGGACTTCCGCGACATCTGCTGGAAGGGCCCTGCTGCTGCGCACATGGCAAGGTGAAAACAGTGCGCCCGGCCTTCCTTTTCCAGTTCACTGAATTGGACTGTGTTCTGCTGATACGCATCGTCGCTGGTGAAGAGTTCGGTGAGCCCAGGCACCGCCTGCATGCGCAACTGCCACACACCGCTGTCCTCACCCTGCCGCGCTGCATCCGGACCACCAGCATGCCCTGCCTTGGTACTTTTGTTGTGGCCTTCAGAAGATTCCACGCGTTGCGAACAGTTGAGAGCAATCTCCAACTGGACGGATCAATCCTGCACGCTGCAGCAGTACAGAACCCTGTACAACGCATCAACAGATTCCTGCCATGCATGCAATTGCCGTGCATCCGCACACGGATGCCGTCCCTCACAAAACAAAAACAATGGCTCAGTTCTTCTTCTCACAAGGGGGGGGGGGGGTTAGTGATGTTCATGTTGAGCAGTGTTTGGCTGCGGGGACCGCTGCTCATGGTGATTCAGTTGGTGGACCGCACAAAAAGTTCGCAACGCTGCTCTCCTTGGAGGTGGTCCACTTATGAATGTAAGTAGTGACATGTATATGGAGACGTATAAACCCCGATCAGCCTGATGCACTGGTGTCTGTGCAATCGCAGGTATTCGACCTAGGGAATGCCATGCACGCAGTGCGAAGTTTGGGATTCAAGCGCCCTTCGGATATCAACCTTCACCAACAAGGTAAGGCACATGAGGATAACTCACAACTCACATTCCTTCATTGCATTTGTGCATTTGCCTTGTGTCTTGGGGCTAAAGGGTCTGCAAGGAATCCCCACCCCCTGGCCTGGTGACAGGTATTCTTGGGTGAGTATCCCGGTCTCTGTGTGCGCAGTATGCACGCAGTGCGCACGCAGTGCCCACGCAGTGCAAGAACTTGGCCCTAAAGCGATTCTACGCTGCGGCACGTACATGATATTCTGCTAGTATTGATAAGATGCACATGCTCTTTTGCAAAAAGGGTCTTCTTGGGGAGGGCTGCGTCCGAGCAGGGCACTTGCCATCCGTGTTATTGATTTTTGAGGTTTGATTTTAGGATTTTAGTCTTCTTCTCACAAAGGGGGAGGAGGTAGTGGTGTTCACGTTGAAGCAGTGTTTGGCTGCTGAGACTGCTACTCGTTTCACTTTCGAAACCTGCGAACCGAGCCACGAAGGACGTTACTGCATCGGACGCATCCACAAGAACGTCGACGATGCTATCAAACAACGCATCGGCCTCTGCGTGGCGCCGCCGTTTCTGGTTTTTGTGCAGCAGTCCTTATGCGGGCCCACCGCAACTGTCGCTTATGTGTGGCGGGCATAAAGGACGACACCACCGGCACACCTTTTGCTTTACGAAGGGGTGGGGAAATCCATGGTGTTTGGGCGCGTGCGGCGCTTGAGCGCTGTCAGTCTTCTCTGCCTCTGTAGCTGGGGTGTCAACCAATAGTGCAGCATTCGTGGCCGGATACGTGTGGATTCATGTCGAGCTCGTACGTGTCGTCGGGACTCTTGACAAGAACTTCTGGTTCTACCTTCACAGCTCTCGGTTCTTCATGGTATTCATTGCCCCTGCCTGTATCATGAGAGGGAGAGGAAACAGCAGATGCAGGCGGTGTTTTCTGGTCTGGGATGCGACGTGTGCCCGCCAGGATGCGCTGCAGGGGGGGGGGGGGGGGAGGCGCGGCATGTTTGCACCGAGTATGTTGGGAGGTGGTTCGCCAGATGTGGCTTGCGGAGACCACGAAGTAGGCCAACAGTAGCATGGCTGGGATTGCAAACAGGGCGGATTCGGCAAACTGGGGTGGATCTAGCTTGCTTAGAAATGGATTTGATGCCCCCTCCCCCCCTTGTAATAGCTACGCCCTTGTAATAGCTACAGTAGGCGTAGGGACCGTATTAATTTGGTACCTAATTTTAATTCGGTAAAAATGTAGTGCAGCCGCATAACACATGGGTTTGGTGACAAATTTGCCAGCTACATTGGGTCATGGACACATTTGTTGTGAGTGTTTGCCCACTTGAACCCACATGGCTCTGATTTGGGGGATATTTGTGTACTATATCATACGATGCATTCTCTCACATGTATGTCGGTAGTTGTATGTGTCGTGCGCAAGCTACGCCCTTGTAATAGCTACAGTAGGCGTAGGGACCGTATTAATTCCGTACTTTGGCGTAGCTATTACAAAGGGGGGGGAGGGTACAAACTGAGCAACAAGCAATGCGATGACCATCTGGTAAACGAAACAGCCACTGTAGTGCATCACTTCAGTGAGATGGCTTGCCCAAGCGGGCCTTCTATGGCCGGACCAATTTCTTCATGTGCAACGGCGGCAACCAGAAATAGCACCGCCATGCTTATTGTGACACAGAAGCCGCTGGTGCGTACCAAAAAACGCCCCACTTTGTACCAAAAGACCCCCGTTTTGGCAAACTCTGTATAGACATGTCTGGCTCTGGGTAATGCCAAAAATTTGAACAGTTCAAAAGAAGAAACGTGAGAAAAGCTGAACCCTTTTATCTGAAAAAAGGGAACCCGGTCTCCGTGTCTCTGAAAAGTATGTCTATCTCGAAGATTTCCCCCTTTATTCCAGAAAGTAGCAGCAGTAAAAGCAGCAATAGCAAAAATTGGAGTTGTACAGAAACAGCGGTGCCAACAGCAATGTCAACTGCAATGTCAACACAGCTCTGAACCTTGATTCCGAGAGGTTATCTCGAGTACTGTCAAGTGAGCAGGCTACGCCGGCTCATCTTGGTCTGAAACCCCAAAAAAAACATTTTAGTGCCCAAGAGAGCAAGCAATGGTTCCAAGAGAAGGTAATAGTGTCATTACACTCCCTCGGCACCACTTCTTCCCATCTTGCATGAATGACTTGTGCCTTTTGCAATTGTGAAAATGTTTGGTGTGGATACGGAGTGAAGCAAAGTAGGGAGGGGATTGAAAAGGGGATTGGGGTTGTTTTTCCAAATAAGCTCTGCACCCACCGATGCAGGCCACATCAACGGTCCATGTGTCTACCTGTGATTATGGCTGACGGGCCGCGCCATCTGAGTGGTCAAATGTCATCTCCATCTACACTTCACTACATCAAGTGTTTATTCCGCTTGGCGCCCAGCCTCTCTGCCTGTGTGTCATGCTCTACCGACTGCAGCGCGTCCCTCCCTGCCCCCATCCTTTGTCTACTGTTTGTCTCTCCTCGGGAGTCGAAAATGGTCATGGGTGGGGAATGGGCCCAACAAGATGCCTGGCACGCGCCCGGCATGCTAACGCTCCCCCTAAGGCCCCTATGGGGGCGTTTTGCACAGCGCCAATTATTATGTTGTTTATCCCGGGAACACGCCTGAAAACCACCCGCGTAAAGAAGCGTGCATGATCCATTCAAAACAGCATGGGGTGCAGAATTCAGGACCCTGGGACCCATTGCAAGCATCGGACTAAAAAAAAAAATCCCTGGTGTATCAGCAGGGGCTGTAGGGTGCAGAATTCAGGACCCTAGGATCTGTGGCTACCAGTGGTGGAAAACAGCAGGCTGTTCGCACAGCACGCGCACAGCGCACGGTGTGCCCCCTATGACCGCTTTTGGGCAACATTCAGTGGTGCCAGCTTTCTACGCCAACTGGGCCTCAGTTGCACTGCATGCCTGCACCCAGCGCACCCTCCGTAGCTCAGTGCACCCGTGTCTTTTGTTTTCTTTTCTGGCGAGTGAGCTCTCAACAATATCTGGGATCAGGGGTCACTGCAAACGGTAAATTAGCCACACAGGTAAGTGTGCTCCCTCTCATGGGGGGCCAATGTCCCTCCCCCTAACCTCCCGCCCCTTGCACAACAACCCGCGATGTTTCACCGTTTGACCAGTGGGTGGTCATTGGACGGTGTTTGAAGACAAAAAAGCGCCGGTCAACCAGGGCTGTTCTTAAAGGGGGGAACGGGGGAAGGGTTCGTAACGCCAACAGAAACGAACCTTCACGAGGATGTTCTCTGCATCCTGGTCAAGACATGGGCAAGACACAAGACCACAGAAACAATATTGAACGATGGCTGGCGGGTGGTGGTTGGTGGCAGTTGGCAGTTGGTGGTTGGTGGCGGTTGGCGGCGGATGGCAGTTGGCAGCTAGTGGTTGGTGGCGGTTGGCGGTTGGCGGTTGGCGGCGGTTGGCAGTTGGGGGCTGTCCTTCAGGGCTGTCCTTAACCAAAAGACAACTGGGGTTCTAAAGGACAGCCCTGCGTTCAACCAGGGGCTGGTCGTTGGACACGCCGTAGATACAGTGGGAGTGTCACAAAATGCGGTTTGCTCCGCACGTTGCGGGCATTGCGCAAGGCGGTCATTGCAGCACCCCAAGCACCCCAGCACCCCAAGGAAGGACGGGGGTAAAGCATTGGGACGGATGGCCGGAGCATTGATTTGGATGCCGGGCACGCCGGGCGCACGCCCCTTCTTTGTTTCTTTCCGCAAGGGTCTCTAGGGGGAGTATCAGACGCGGTGCGGGTACTGGGGTTGTTCCGTAGACCCTTTCATCCAGAGCCAATCAGGGGGAATGGTAACGCCTCAGAGCCCAGCAGGTACCATCTACGACTCCTCTCCCGGTGGACCATCTCCGGGAGAAGTTGTTCAAATACCTGACGCGGTGCGCGCGCGGTGCGGATACTCCCCCTTAGTGTTGCTGAAAGTCTGATATAAGTGTTCAGAACCAGTTGATGTAGTGCTTTACATGTACGCCAAACTGTGTCCTGTAGGGCTCACATGTCAAGCGCTAAGCACTGCTCACGCTTGTGGGCAGGGAGGGGGGGCAAAGAAATTACATACCGGGCAAACGTTCCCTCCACGGGTTGTAAAATTTGAAGTCAATAAAGTCTTTTTCCACTCTCGCTGATTGCGGCCAACGCCAAAACTGACCTCCAAAACCAAAGCAAGCAACGGGCACGGCCAAGGTCGACTTTCCGGATCTATGGATTGAGTTTGGCCCGGTTTCGCCAACAATCATGGCTGTACCACACAGAAGTGAACAGGAAAAATTATTGCACAATAAATCAAACGATGGCAGGCATGAGTATCTCATAAACACACGCATGCGCAGCCCCAAATTATCCACAAATGTCATGAAATAAATCCGAAGCAGTACTGGCAGTTAACTGCAGAGTACAGCACGCGCCATTGAGCGGAAAAATCGATTGACAGATGACAGCGGCCTTAAAACTGCAAACATTGTTACACTGTGCCGTCGAGACGGTAATCACTATGGGGCTCTCACCAAAGCGGTCTCATTACGGGGTCTCACCAAAGGGCTCTCACCAAGCGGGTCTCACAGTGGGGGCGTCCAGAGATCGCCTCGCCCCACCTCCCCCCACCTCCGCAGGCGTCCTTTTCGCACGGCCTCCCCATGCAGCGTGGGCTCCTCCCCAACTCATCGGACGTGTACCGGCAGGACCCGGTGGTCCACCTCACCTCCCCCTCCGCCTCCCTCAGCCCCTCCGACGCCGGCCGGCCCGCGGACGTGCCGGACCCCAAGGGCAAGGAGCACTCCCACACCCCCTCGGAGTCCTCCCTGCGGCGGCTGTCCACCGCCTCGTCGTCCGTCGACCCCAAGAGCCTCCGCACCGCGGCCGGCGATCCCGAGGCGCCCGGCGCCGCGGGCATGGCGCTGCTGCAGGGGCCGCCCCCCACGGTCCTGAGCGTGGTGCGGCACCAGGTCGGTCGTGCTGTGCTCGGGTGGGTCGTGTAGGGGGGGGGGGGGCGTCTTCAGAATAATTAAAAACCAAATTGGAGGGGGGGGGGCTCTTCCCAAAACGGCCCCCCCCTCCCACACCAAAGGGACCATCATGGGAACAAAAACCGAAATTTGCAATCGGGAAAATCTTGTTGGGCCATTTTCGTTACACAAACTTTTGGGTCCCCCCCCCCCCCCGCAGTAGTACGGAGGCCTGCTTGTCATGGCAGAAGGTTCAAAGGCGAGAGGCCAATAGGCGCCGCCACAGGCTAACAGAGCCAACCACCAAGGCCTTGTGCCAACCCCTCCCCCCCCCCCCCACACCCCCGTTTAAGCACAGCCCCCCCCCCCCCCCCCCGCCTCGAAAGACGCCCGTCGCCCGACGCTGCCGCTTCTCTCATGAACCCAGCAATCAGGGGCTCCATTGTACTGTCATCTGCAGCGATATGTATATGTTACTGGGGGGATGCAGTGAATTTCGCGGCCAATTCGAAAAGCGAAGTTCCCCACACGAAATCTACCGCCCCCGAAATCCCCCCCCCCCCCGGGGGGGTGTTGGG
This sequence comes from Eutreptiella sp. 'Long Island Sound 2002', assembly GCA_964036045.1. NCBI lineage: Eukaryota > Euglenozoa > Euglenophyceae > Eutreptiales > Eutreptiaceae > Eutreptiella > Eutreptiella sp. 'Long Island Sound 2002'. The sequence goes on along the minus strand of OZ038398.1, from coordinate 35,352,137 downwards.
CCTGTGCTGTGCAAACACACAAACCCCCCTTCCACTGCACCCCCCCCCCCCGGGGGTGTTGGGCCTGTGCTGTGCAAACACACAAACCCCCCCTTCCACTGCACCCCCCCCCCCGGGGGGTGTTGGGCCTGTGCTGTGCAAACACACAAACCCCCCTTCCACTGCACCCCCCCCCCCGGGGGTGTTGGGCCTGTGCTGTGCAAACACACAAACCCCCCTTCCACTGCACCCCCCCCCCCGGGGGGTGTTGGGCCTGTGCTGTGCAAACACACAAACCCCCCTTCCACTGCACCCCCCCCCCGGGGGGTGTTGGGCCTGTGCTGTGCAAACACACAAACCCCCCCTTCCACTGCACCCCCCCCCCCGGGGGTGTTGGGCCTGTGCTGTGCAAACACACAAACCCCCCTTCCACTGCACCCCCCCCCCCCGGGGGGTGTTGGGCCTGTGCTGTGCAAACACACAAACCCCCCCTTCCACTGCACCCCCCCCCCGGGGGGTGTTGGGCCTGTGCTGTGCAAACACACAAACCCCCCTTCCACTGCACCCCCCCCCCGGGGGGGTGTTGGGCCTGTGCTGTGCAAACACACAAACCCCCCCTTCCACTGCACCCCCCCCCCGGGGGGTGTTGGGCCTGTGCTGTGCAAACACACAAACCCCCCTTCCACTGCACCCCCCCCCCCGGGGGGTGTTGGGCCTGTGCTGTGCAAACACACAAACCCCCCTTCCACTGCACCCCCCCCCCGGGGGGGTGTTGGGCCTGTGCTGTGCAAACACACAAACCCCCCCTTCCACTGCACCCCCCCCCCGGGGGGTGTTGGGCCTGTGCTGTGCAAACACACAAACCCCCCCTTCCACTGCACCCCCCCCCCGGGGGGGTGTTGGGCCTGTGCTGTGCAAACACACAAACCCCCCCTTCCACTGCACCCCCCCCCCGGGGGGTGTTGGGCCTGTGCTGTGCAAACACACAAACCCCCCCTTCCACTGCACCCCCCCCCCGGGGGGTGTTGGGCCTGTGCTGTGCAAACACACAAACCCCCCCTTCCACTGCCACCCCCCCCCCCGGGGGGTGTTGGGCCTGTGCTGTGCAAACACACAAACCCCCCCTTCCACTGCACCCCCCCCCCCCGGGGGGTGTTGGGCCTGTGCTGTGCAAACACACAAACCCCCCCTTCCACTGCACCCCCCCCCCGGGGGGTGTTGGGCCTGTGCTGTGCAAACACACAAACCCCCCCTTCCACTGCACCCCCCCCCCCGGGGGGTGTTGGGCCTGTGCTGTGCAAACACACAAACCCCCCCTTCCACTGCACCCCCCCCCCCGGGGGGTGTTGGGCCTGTGCTGTGCAAACACACAAACCCCCCCTTCCACTGCACCCCCCCCCCGGGGGGTGTTGGGCCTGTGCTGTGCAAACACACAAACCCCCCCTTCCACTGCACCCCCCCCCCGGGGGGTGTTGGGCCTGTGCTGTGCAAACACACAAACCCCCCTTCCACTGCACCCCCCCCCGGGGGGGGTGTTGGGCCTGTGCTGTGCAAACACACAAACCCCCCCTTCCACTGCACCCCCCCCCCCGGGGGTGTTGGGCCTGTGCTGTGCAAACACACAAACCCCCCCTTCCACTGCACCCCCCCCCCCCGGGGGGTGTTGGCCCTGTGCTGTGCAAACACACAAACCCCCCTTCCACTGCACCCCCCCCCCGGGGGGTGTTGGGCCTGTGCTGTGCAAACACACAAACCCCCCTTCCACTGCACCCCCCCCCCGGGGGGTGTTGGGCCTGTGCTGTGCAAACACACAAACCCCCCTTCCACTGCACCCCCCCCCCGGGGGGTGTTGGGCCTGTGCTGTGCAAACACACAAACCCCCCTTCCACTGCACCCCCCCCCCCGGGGGTGTTGGGCCTGTGCTGTGCAAACACACAAACCCCCCTTCCACTGCACCCCCCCCCCGGGGGTGTTGGGCCTGTGCTGTGCAAACACACAAACCCCCCCTTCCACTGCCACCCCCCCCCCCCGGGGGGGTGTTGGGCCTGTGCTGTGCAAACACACAAACCCCCCTTCCACTGCACCCCCCCCCCCGGGGGTGTTGGGCCTGTGCTGTGCAAACACACAAACCCCCCTTCCACTGCACCCCCCCCCCCGGGGGTGTTGGGCCTGTGCTGTGCAAACACACAAACCCCCCTTCCACTGCCACCCCCCCCCCGGGGGGGTGTTGGGCCTGTGCTGTGCAAACACACAAACCCCCCTTCCACTGCACCCCCCCCCCCCCCCCGGGGGTGTTGGGCCTGTGCTGTGCAAACACACAAACCCCCCTTCCACTGCCACCCCCCCCCCGGGGGGGTGTTGGGCCTGTGCTGTGCAAACACACAAACCCCCCCTTCCACTGCCACCCCCCCCCCCGGGCGTCTTTTGACACAATCATGATTTCCACTGCAACAGTTTGAATTGTCATTGGTTTGCTATGCACAGGGCGTATGCGACTATGAGCAGCACCTCACCCCTCCCTCTAAGGCCAGAGGAGTGCCCAGGACGACTAGCAGCGCCACCCGTGTTTGAGGTTGAGATGACGTTGTCCCGTGCCGTTTGTGGATGGCCTTGGTCTGTTCATTAGAGGGCAACTTCGACGTGGGGCACAGCCCACGGGGCGACCTGAAAGTTGCTCTGCCTGGGGGGGGGGGGGGGGGGCTGGCACGGACGCCCGCCGAAGGGGTGGGGGGCGAGGGGTTGGAGAAATGGGTTTGTCTGCCGGGCCCTTGGTTTTGTGTAAGAATGGATGTTGGCGCCAAAGGCGCCGGAACACGAATGTTGGCCCGAAAGAGTTTTTCCCACCAACACCCCCCCCCCCCCACCCCACATTTGTGTCGTCAAACTGACCAGCGCGACGTGGGGATCACTTTGAGCCATAGATGTTGGCGTGGACCCCCCCCCCCCCGCGGCACGGCAGGTGGGGCACCCCACCCGCCCCGAACGGGTTGCAAGAAGTCCACCCCCTCCGCACCCCCCGCGGGATGCATTAGAAGGGAAACAAACCTCAGAGGCGGCCCCAGAGGCGGTTAGGCAGGCGGTTGGAGGAGGTTGCCGAAGCGGTTGGGGGCGGTTACTGTCGGTTACAAATGCCATTGAGCCTGGCACGTGCCATCAGGGGGACAATGGCTGGGCATATGCAGGGCGCCCTTGAGGGGGGGGGAGGGCGTCCCCCCTTCCAATGCATCCCTGCCCCCTCTGTAATGGGCGCGCCGCAGGCGCAGCGCAATCCCCCCCCTTTTTTCACATTTCTGTTTTGCACCCGTCCCCATCCTGGGACCCCCCCCCCCAACTGGCGGGGTAAAGCGGTTGTTTTGTGGCAAAACAACTCTGATCCCATTTATGAATAGTCAAAACATGGTCAGCAATGACGCGCTGACCGTTTTGATACCCATGTGTCATGTGTGTGGGGTCTCCCCCCCCCTCCACCCTCTTCGGCCCACTTCTACTGAGAATCCTACTGAGGGGATGTGGGCTTGCGTCTCAGCCCCCGAGAAGTCGCCCCCCCCCCCCCCCACTTGGGATACCCCGCCCCCTCACCCGCCAGCCGTTCACACCCCCGGGGGTCCCATGACACGCTGTCGACGGATGCATCGGAAGGGCGGGCAGCTACCCCCACCCCCCACCCCCAGCGCCCAGCCTATGCCCAGCCACTGTCCCCCTGACGCCACGTGCCAGCTTCAATGGGATTTGTAACCGACAGTAACCGCCCCAACCGCCTGTCTAACCGCTTCTGGGGCCGCTTCCGAGGTCCCTTCCCTATGCCCAGCCACTGTCCCCCTGACGCCACGTGCCAGCTTCAATGGGATTTGTAACCGACAGTAACCGGCCCAACCGCCTGTCTAACCGCTTCTGGGGCCGCTTCCGAGGTCCCTTCCCTTCTAATGCACCCCTGCCGCTGGCGTCCTGTCCCTCGGCCCTCATCCCCGTCCAGGCCATCATTATGGTCGTGCCGGTGGCCGTCCTGGCCGCCGCCGTCGTGGTCACCGTGACGGTCGCCCCGGCCCGCGTCGACACGGCCCCCTGCGTCGCGCTCTCCGTCGCGCTGTACCTCGTGGCGGTGCTGTGGGTGTTCGCGGCGTCGGTGTGGCAGATGCGGCGGCTGGTGCTGCGGGCGGGCGACGCGGTGCTGCGCGGCGCGCGCGACGAGGACCCGACCGTGGACGCCCTCGTCCGCTACGTCCGGACGTGCGCGCGCGACCGCGCGGAGGCCGGCGGGCCCGCGGTCGCCAAAGTGCCGAGCCACGTCGAAGTGGAGGAGGCGGAGGAGGAGGACCCGCTGCACTTCATGCGGCACGAGATCGCGGACAAGGCCCACGACGTCAAGGGCTACACCGTCATCGACACCTCCGGCGTCATTTTGTGGTGCAACGAGGCGCTGCTGCAGTACTTCAAGTGAGTGCCGCGCCGCAGTCCTGTGTGCCCGGGCGGACCCCCCTCCCGGCGGGGCCGTCGCTGGGGGGGGAAGTGTGGGGACAACGGGGGGTGGGGGGGGGGCAACGGCGGGAACCGACGGGGCCCAACGAGGGTCTGCGGTAAAACTGAGAAATCAATTTTTCGTTTAAAACTCGGTTTTGAAACCGAGTATGAAAATATTTTTGTCATACATTACTCAATTTTAATTGGTTCAAAAAAGATATTCCTACACAATTTTACTTCATTTTCTCTCGGTGTTACTCAGTTTTCCTTCGTTTGTACTCGAATTTACTCAAGTTCACTTTTACTTCATATCGGAAAGCACCAAAAATGGGTGGTTGCTGTTGGACTACGTGCCCTCAAAATCGCATTCTGAGCCACGTGGCCCAGGATATGGCCAAATCTTGGTTTGAAGCTGTCAACGGCCAATGTGCACAAATTCTGGGGCTTTTGGGGGCCATTTGGGGGCGTTTCTTGGACATATCGCGAAGTTAGAGGGCGCTCATATCCCACTCCGTCTCACCAAACCCCCAGAAAACGGGAGGGCCGGCGGACTTTTGCAGAAAGCGTGGTGAGGTGTTGGGACATCGGGGGGAAACCAATGTCTTACCACGGTCCAGTGCGCTGCCCCCAACGCCCTGCGTGTGCCCCCGCTCCGCATGCCAGGCCCGGCACGGAGTCGGGTGCAGCCAACGGCACGGCCCTCGTGCGGTCACCCCCCCCCCCCCACTCCCCCCCGCTGTCTCACACACCCCGTGTGCAGGCCTGGACTGCCCCGGGGCAGCCCCGTCCCAGTGCCGGGGATGGAGTGCCTCCCAAACAAAGCAGTGATGGCATCCACCCGCATCCCAAGCTCCAGAAGGAGTGCTTGATCACGGTAACTGTGGCTGGCAGGACCGACAGTATGTTATACGCAGGCACCCAAGGGGCCGAACAGGTCGCACATCTTCCTGTAGTCCCGGGGGGGGGGGGCGGGCCCGGTCTTTGTATGCGACCCCCCCCAGCCCCCCCCCCCCCCCCCCCACAAGTTTTGACAGATAGCTGGGGGGGGGGTGTCGCATCAGGACCAGTTGTAGTTGCCCCCCCGGGCCTGTAGTATCAAACCGAAGGAATGCAGATATGGATGCCATGTGAAGGATGGATGCATCGTACTCCATCGGGATTGTTCATAGCATATCCCACGGCCCAACGAACCGATGCAGTGTGAAGCTAAGCTCCGGAAGTGTGTACAGGGGGGGGGGGGGTTTCGCAGGGAAAATTTCACCGTTAAGAAAAGTGGCAAAATTTTTGCAGCGTGTGACAGGTGAGTACTGTGAATTCAGACATGCGCAGCGGTGTGCCAAGCAGACAGAAGGGACTAGTATATGACAACAAGCCTCAGGATTCCTGGAGGTCGCGAAATTTTCCCCCTGTCGAAATTATCCCCTGGCAAACTCCCCCCCCCCCCCTGTATCACACGTGTATCCCACCCTTTTCTGCATTTGATCCAGACGGCTGGTCACCCAGGGCACAGGCCATGCTGCATGGTGATGCGGCACGTGTCCCGCGGGGGATGGCCAAGGGTCCAACCGCTGCTGGAGCTGCCCCGGAGGGCGCCTTCCCTTCCAGTGCATCCCTGCCCCCAGCCCCCTCCCCCCGGGTTGTGAAAGAAAGCCCCGGTGGTGTGTGGGGCGCGACCATAGTCGGTCTCACTCTGAAAACAGAGAGCCTGTCCGGTCATTGCACCTCAAGACCCCCGTTTTAGTGTTGTATGCATCGCATGTGTCTCCCAAGGCTCCAGAGTGCGTATCCCGTGCCCATCCTGCAAACAGAAAGTGTGTGTCCCGTGATGTTCGTGCGACACACTATCTCCACCTCTGCCCCATACCGCCCGGGACAATCGCACCGGGGCAGTTCTTGACTGCGCCAACCACTGCCAACCGCCACCAACCACCAATCACCAACCACCAACCGCCGCCAACCACCACCAACCGCCACCAACTGCCAGTTGCCAACTGCCAACCGCCAACCGTCAACCGCCAACCGCCACCAACCGCCAACCGCCAGCCTTTGAAGTAGAGAAGGTCCCATGACCAGGAAACACAGATCGTCCGCGTGAACCTCCGTTTCTGTTGGCGTTTCGAAGGTCTTCTCCCCCCCCCTTTTTTTTACCCTTAAGGACAGCCCTGTTCTTGTCCTTTGGAGGTGGAGATCGGGGAACTAGTACATTCATGATGAAGCGGTCACCGCTTGCGTCTTCGCCCGGCGCGCCCAAACAAGGCCCTCGTCAGAGTGACGCCAGGTGTTGTTTCCATCGATTTGTGGAACTTTGGTGTTGCTCTCGCAAGGGGGGGGGGGGGTACGCAGGCGCAGTAGGTGCACAGCTTGAGGCTTCGGGAGGTTTGGTTGCGGCACCGAAATCACCTGGAAGAGAGGGTGTTAGATCAAGCGCAGGCACGTGTGTCGTATAACCCCCATTTTGGGGGTCGTTCGTGCAGCATACCCCAAGGCATGAAATTGGATGTCCAACCCTTTGTAAAATCATTATTTAGCCCAATAAAACGATCCCCCAATGGATTTTGGATTTTGAGGCCTCTATCCCCTGAAACTGGATATCACTTTTTTGGGGGGCGGGGTCAAAAGTTTGTGCTCAGAAGGATTTGAACGAGTGTCCAGTAGAACAAGGATTGTGGACCGAGCGGCGCAGGCGGGGTGTCCGGGCCGGGATTCCAACCGCCGCCCATTCGGCTGTCGACCGGTTGCACTACCATTCGACCGCTGATTGATCTGCTGTACTACCGGATCCCCTTTGCTTGTAGGGGGGTTCGCCACTGAAAAAAACCCAAACTGTGTGGTTCTGTCTGCCCATCTGCCTGCCTGCTTGCCTGACCGACTGCCTGACTGACTGCTTGCCTGACTAAGTGACTGATTGGCTGACTGTCAGCCTCTCTTCGAGGTGCACTGCCGAAGGCAATAGAATTTTCCCGCATTTTTTCGCCATTTTTCGTAGTTTCGCAATTTTTCACAAATTTCCCGCAATTTCCCGCATTCTTTCAGAATTGATTTGACGCTTCCTGACCAGACTTGCCACGAGCGTCCGCCAGCTCAGACATCATCAGATGGAGCAGGGTCCTACTGAGCCACACGCTGGACGCAGCACGTTCCTACTGAGTTCCGGTGGTGCGGGGGGCGGGTATTATTGAGTGGCTTTTGATACGGGGCCGATCGCTGCTGAGAACCAGTTGCCCTGCCAAACGCTAGGGGCATGTCTATCCCTGACCGCCAGCCCCCCCCTCCCTCTTGGGGTGCGTCACGTGCGCTTGGGTGCCCGTCCGGCTCGCCTGCAGGTACAAAGAGGAGGAGCTGGTCGGCACGAACGTCCGGGTCCTCATGCCCCCGCCGTACTCCACGCAGCACGACTCGTTCCTGCGGAAGTACGACCGCACGGCGGACCTCAAGGTCGTGGGGTGCAAGCGCCGCGTGCCGGTGGTGGACAAGGCGGGCGGGCAGTCCACGGCCGTCCTGGCGGTGGAGGAGAGGGTCGACCCGACGGACGTGGCCAACGGCGTGTTCATCGGCCAGCTGACCTTCGGGACGCAGACCGGCGAGTCCGACCCCGCGCTCACCCTCCAGGTCTGGGCTTGTCGGGGCTTCAACTCCGGGAAGGAGGGGGGCATTGATAGAGACCCCCCTCCTCAGGGCATCTTTAGATTACTTGAAAACCAAATGGGGGGGGGGCTCCTCCCCCTCCCCCCCCGACCAAAGGGACCATAGTGGGAACAAACGCAATTTAGAATCGGGAAAATCTTGTGGGGCCTTTTTTGGTACACGTAGATTTGCCCCCCCCCCCCCCAAGTTTTTTTTTGGGCGGCGGGCTTTTTTTGACCGGCGGGGGGGGGGGGGGGGCTTGGGAAAAGGGCTCAATGGACAGGACCATTTATCAGTTGTTATGTAATCTGGCGCTTCGAAAAAATTTTTGAGCATTCAATTTTTGAGCATTCAAAATGGTTAATCTTTTTTACAGCCCATGATGACTTTTCTGAACCCCCTCGATGCGCTGATTCCAAAAATCACGTTTCCAGAATTTGCAGAATTTTGGATCCGGATCATTTCCGGGGCCCGGGGGTCAGTCTCGGTAGGATTTCGGGGGGGCTGTCCATTGAGCCTTTTTTTTGCGGGGGGGGGGGGGCTAGCCAGAGGGCTGTATCGACCCCCCCCCCCCCCCGGAGCCGAAAACCCGCCGGGGGCTGAGGGGGTGCAGAGACGTAGGATGCACACAGAAGGGGGGCAGGGTTAGGCCGCTTTGGTGCATTATTTCTGGCAGGAGACCGCCGTGCCTTCAAAGAAAAACGCCAGAATGAACAGCGAACGATCACACAGATCCGGCCAAAGCTGTAGGCACAATACCCAGGGGCCAAAAAAAAAACAACTTTTGGGCACCTGATATCTAACGCTAAAAAGTCAACAAAAATCAACAAAAATCAACAAAAATCAACAAAAATCAACAAAAATCAACAGGAGAATTAGACCAAACCAGTTTCAAATATTAGCCCACCAACATTCTGAAGGACACGAGATTTTCTAATCCAATCCCATAAATCATTGAACAAAGAAAACACTTCAGCGTCACACTGCATAGTGTCTTTGCGCAGTAGCCTCTTGCAATCGTTGTGATTGGTGTGTGTTGTGGGTGGGTGAGCTGCCATCGTCTGGCGATACCACCTCCTTGTCCGCCCTTTGGTATTGACCTGAAGTTTCAGGCTTCTTCGAATTTTTCCCCCGAGGACAAGGTTTCTGATTTGGGGGGGTGGGGGGGTGGGGGGTTCGGCCAGGGTTATCCAGGGCCCCAAATCCCCCATTCTTGGCCACCGGATCCACCCCCCACCCCCTTGGGGGGGGTGTCCGCCACACGAAGCAATTGCCGGGGCAGGAGGGGGACAAACCCGCAAAACGTAACAAATTGAGAAACGGCATAAACCTCAAAACAAATCAGAATCAGAATCTCAAAAGGGGCCTCCAAAAGGTCAGGCGTGAGCCCGGCATGAGGCTCCAGCGGCGCCTGCCCTGCCTCAGCGGCCAAAACAAATTTTGTGCCTACAATGGGCCTCAAATTTCCGGCCTCTGTAAAACATTTCCATTTGAGCGGGCGGAAAATTTTTCTGATGTGGGGGGAATCGGGCGGCCGGTTTTCCCGACGGTTTGGCCGGGTCTGGCCAGGGCCCCAAACGCCCCCCCCCCCCCCTCCTCCGACGCAGCTCGCAATGGGTAGTTCTTGTGTTGTGATAATAAATACTTGGGTTCCATCTAGGAGGATTATTTGCTGTTGGGGACTGAGGGAGGAGCATACCTGAAAGTGCACGGGGGCCCAGCCCCGCAGTGCGCAGCGTCACCGCGGCTCGTGGAGGCGACGGCGCAGGCCGCCCGATGAGCGTGTTGATGTTGGTGCAGCGTGCCTCTGGGGCGGGGGGGAGAACCGAGTGCCCCCCCCCCAGGGATAGCCAGGTACCAACAGCTGGTGGTATGGGTGGGGTTTCCCACCACATCGGAAGCATAGCATACTGGAAGTGCACGGGGGTCTCGTCACGCGGGCGTAGGTTCGATGCCCACCGTCGAGGCGACGGAGGAGGCGGCCCTATCATCGTTGGGCTGGCCATTTTTCCACCAGGCCACGTTTGATGTACACACCGGCACACACACAGACCACGCATGCAAGCGCCCAGGCGCTGCCCGCACCCCCCATCCCTGTATGGCTGTATGTTGACCTCCGCAAAAGCCAGTACCCACTGGGGTTTTTAAATCCTAAGGACCTAAATATCCCAGGGCCGGTGGCAGTGGCCCACACGGGTGACCTCTGACCGCCCCACCCCCCATGACCTGGCACACCCGAACTGCAGGTATGTGGCCGAGAGGGGCCAGCTCACGCAAGCATACCATTGACAACAGGGCGCCAAAGTGGGACACAATAAACGCTACGCCCCGAACTCAGTCCGACGGCGACAATGCCCTGAACCCAGTAGATGCAGCCCGACTCTTGCCCCATTCAGGGAGGAGGGAAGGAAAGAACTGCAGTACGCTGTCCGCGTGACACGAACAATCTTGGAACTGAGTTGGCAATGAAGGCCGTGAGGCAGGCGCGGCTGGAGCTGAGTGGCGGGTCCACACCTGACCAATTGAAGCCTCCTCCGACGGTCACGAACCAATAGGTACTGGGGGGCAGGGCTCCTTTTACACCACTTTGGGGGGGGGGGGGGGCTCGCCGGGGAGCCCCCCCCCCCCCTAGCCCCTTCAAAGGAGCCCTGACCGGGGGGTCTCCCACCCCAATCAATGGTGGCCCCCAGGACGCTACCAACAGAACGGCCGACGACCTGAGGAGGAGCCCCCCCCCCCCCCCCCACTCCTCCCCGGACCGGGCTTTATATTGATCCTGGTTGTTCTATAGAGTCGGCAGAAAGGACAAGCACTCAAGTGACCCGCAGAGCTAACCGCAAAAAACGCCTCACTGTACATTACATAGTGGAGCACCCCAACCAAGAAGGGGACATCGGACTTCGCAGTACTGCTGGACTAATGGCTGGAATTGTCTATGGCGGGGACATTCAGTCTTTCGAAACCGACCATTGATCCCCCCCTCCCCGGACCGTCTTCCTCGGCAGGTGTCATGATTGTTTTCACGTCTGGTTTGCGGGACAGCCTGAGTTGCTAAGGCTCCTTCAACAACAACAGTCCCTCTTCCGGCAACGGGATCCCGCCTCGGGTGATGCAGTGCATTTGTTGTACACTTTATTGTGTACCCCCCGCGTGTGAGAGGCGGTGCGTGTGAGTACAAGAGGGTACAGGTGAAGCTGCAGTGAGGACTGTGCATACTTCTGACCGGGGCTGTAGGGGGGGGAGTCGGCTGAGTTGGCTGCGCTAACGACCAAAGATATGAACATGAACGGCGCCGCAGTGCAGCGGACCATTCGTGAGCCGTGACCGGTCGCCTGCCACACGGGGGCGTGCGGGAGCTGAGTATCCGTTGCTGCATGGCTCTCGGCCAAAGGGACCACCGTGGGAAAAGAGGGGGTTTACCGTTGGGAAAATCTGGTCGGGCCATTTTGGCACACAAATGTTTGGGTCCCAGACCCCCCCCCCCCCCCGCCCACCCTCCGCTAACCCAATAGAGCCCGGACAGCCAATGCGGGCAGCGGAGGTAGGGTCGAGGGATGAACACCAGTTCGCCGGACACTCAACGGACGCGCCACACGTTGGCATGATGGACAGAAGGCGATGACAGTCACCCTCTTTAGTGTCTAGTTTACACAGGTTTAGCAAGCAGCAAACACGCGCGAAATGGGCAAAAATCACAGCTCCATCGTGGTGCCTTGGATTTGGCCAAAATTTTGGTGGATGCTACCTATGGGTGTGAGGGACCAGAGCCTAATGCGGACACTGCAACCTGCAAACCTGCAAAGATATGAACATGAACGGCGCCGCAGTGCAGCGGACCATTCGTGAGCCGTGAGCGGTCGCCTGCCACACGGGGAGCGTGCGGGAGCTGAGTATCCGTTGCTGCATGGCTCTCGGCCAAAGGGACCATCGTGGGAAAAGAGGGGGTTTACCGTTGGGAAAATCTGGTTGGGCCATTTTTGGTACACAAATGTTTGGGTCCCAGACCCCCCCCCCCCCCCGCAGGACCCCAGCGCGCGCGGACACACAGGCACGGCGGCATCTCCCTCCCACCAGCGCCTTGGTGGGGTACGGGGGTCGTCAGCAGTCTGGACGGCTGTGAGACTAGACAACCAGAGGGGGGTACCCAGTCTAGCCGGTGAGGTACGGGCACACTGGCCATGGGTCACCACCTTTGGCGGAGACCCAACCCAACCCAACCCCCCACCCTCCTCTAACCCAATAGAGCCCGGACAGCCAATGCGGCCAGCGGAGGTAGGGTCGAGGGATGAACACCAGTTCGCCGGACACTCAACGGACGCGCCACGAGTTGGCAAGAAGGACACAAGGTGATGACAGTCGCGGGGCAGGCGCGGCCAGAGCCTAATGCGGACACTGCACCCTGACCATATTGAGGCCCACCCTCCGCTCTTCTAATGTCCGCCTGGGCCCCCGCGCGCGCACCGCGCCGCATTCCTCTCCCGCACCGCCTCCACTCGCCCCTGCGCCCCCCCGCCTCAGGCCAAGCTCAACACGGGGGTGACGGACATCGCGCACGCCTGCGCGGAGCTGACCCACTCGTCGCAGCCGGTCGTGGTCATCGACCCGGCGGGCGTCATCCAGTACGCCAACGACGCGGCGGCGCTGATGCTGGAGTACGGCTTCGGGGAGCTCCCCGGCCGCAACGTGAGCTGCCTCATGTCGGCGGAGCACGCGGCGGTCCACGACTCGTTCCTCCACAAGTACCGGCAGAAGGCCGCACAGTGGAAGCGGACGATGCCGGAGTCCAAGATCGTGGGCAGGTCGCGGGATCTGTACTGCTGCACGAAGACCGGGCAAGTCAACCGCATCTTCCTGACGGTCAACCGCGTGGACCGGCCGTCCAACGGCGCGCCGGACTACTTCTTCATCGCGACGCTCATTCTGATCCGCGAGGCCCCGGCCCTGAACGCGCGCGCGCGGCGCGCGTCGCACGCCGCGGCCCCCGTGAGCGCGTCGCACGCCGCGGCCCCCGTGAGGGTCCAGGTGCCGCTGTCGCCGCTGAAGGCCCGCAAGTGCTCGGTGGTGGGGCTGGACGTGCGGGATCTCGCGGGCGTCTCCGTCGAGGCCCTGCACTATGACTACCAGGTCCCGCTTGTGCGCCCGGGCGGCGGTCCAGGGTCCAGTGCCCCTCTGTGCCCCTCCTTCGCTGTGCTCCTCTACGCTATGCCCCGGCCCATGCCCCTCCCCGCCCCTGCCCCTCTCTGTGCCGCTCCCTATGCCCCTCTCCATGCCCAGGAAGGTCCTGTTTGCCGGCCCCCAGGGAGCACCAACCGCCAACCGCCAGCCGCCGCTAACCGCCAACCGCCACCAACCGCCAGCCGCCAACTGTCGACCCCCCACCAACCACCAACCGCCAACCGCCAGCCGCCACCAACCGCCAACCGCCAACCGCCACCAACCGCCAACTGCCAACCTTTGAAGTAGAGAAGGTCCCATGACCACGAAACAGAGAGTGTCCCAGTGAACCTCCGTTTCTGTTGGCCCGACAAAGCTCTCCCCCCCCCCCCTTAAGCACCGCCCTGCCCCAGGGGGTGCCATAAGGACGCTCACCCTTTTTTTTTTTTTTTTTACTATGGCATCCACTCTCTGATGTTTGGTAGCTACCCACCAACCGCCATCGGTTACCCACCAACCGCCATCGGTTACCCACCAACCGCCATCGGTTACCCACCAACCGCCATCGGTTACCCACCGGCCGCCATCGGTTACCCACCAACCGCCATCGGTTACCCACCGGCCGCCATCGGTTACCCACCAACTGCCATCGTAGGGCTTATTGGACACTCCGAGTTTTTTTTTTTCTTCATTACGGCACCCCCTGCCCTGCCCATGCCCCCCCCCCCCCCCCACTCCCCCCCCCCGCAGGTGCTCCTCAACCTCCTGGGCGGCCTCGGCCGCAAGCACAAGGCCACGCTCCAGTCCCCCGTCGGGGACCGCATCCTCCTCACCCTCAACGTCCACACCGCCAACGCCGGCCACCGCGCCGCCGCCGGGACGCTCCTCCACGAGCTCCACGGCCTCTGGGCGGACGCGAAGCTCCGCGCGCGCCCCCGCGTGGCCGCCGCCGCGGCGTGCGGCGACTGCCTCGTCGGGACGTGGGGGCCGTCGCACGCGCTGCTGACCGACACGGCGGACCTCTGCGGGGCCCTCCTGCGGGCCGGCGCCGAGGCCGGCAGCGCGCGCGGCGTCGTGGACCACGTCCTGTACGTCGAGCTCAAGTACACGTTCGAGTGCCGCATGATCAACGTCATGACGCTGCTGCGGGGCAACTACCAGGCGGCCCCGAGCACCGTCTGCGTGTACGAGCTGTGCGGCCCGCGGGACCCGGACGACGGGTGGATGCACCAGGTCTCCCCCCCGGCCCCGCCCCCCCCCCCCCCAGAGATGTAGTAGAACGGCCGTACACCGTGGGAGGAGGGGGGGTACCCCGCCCCCGGGACCCCCCCCTACCTCCCTCCCCTTGGACCCCCTCCCCCCCCTCCTCCCCTTCCAATGTTTGAGGCTGACAGCCAAAACTTTGCTTCGGCGCCTTCGGTGCCACGCGGATTTAAGTTTCAAAATGTTCGGCCCCCCTTCGGCGGGGACCATAGGGGGACCCTCGGAGGAGGGGGGGTCCCAGCCAACCCCCCCCCCCTCCCCCCTTCAGACCCCCCCTCCCCCCCCCTCCAACACATCCCTGCCCCCCCCCCCCCCATCGATACCCCTTTACCCCACGGGTTAGGCTGATGGTCTGGTTAGAGGGAGGGCAAGGGGAGGTGAGAGGAGCCTGTGATTAGCCAACGCTTGGCCTTGCCCCCCCCCCCCCCTGCCCCCCAGCCCCTACCCTCTTCAAATCGCGTTCGGCACTCGTCTGGTTTGCGCGGCGGTGCTGCGAGGCACAGAGAGAGTTGTGGCGATGACCATATGCCTGTGACGCGGGGGTGTATGTGAGCTCTGTACCCGTCAGGGGCGTCCTTAAGGAACGAGATTTTTTTTTGTTTTTTTTTGCTAAGGACAGCCCTTAAGGACAGCCCCAAGGGACCACCAACCGCCAACCGCCAACTCCCATCAACTGCCAACCGCCACCAACCGCCAACCACCAACCGCCACCAACCGCCGCCAACCGCCAACTGCCAACCACTGCCAACTGCCTCCAACCACCAACCGCCGCCAACCACCACCAACCGCCACCAACCGCCAGTTGCCAACTGCCAACCGCCAACTGCCGCCAACCGCCAACCGCCAACTGCCACAACCATGGTTGAGCACATGGAGTGCCCGCGGGCTCTTTTGAAATTACCTGGTTCTGGACGGGATTTTTTTTTTTTTTTTTGCGTTAAGGACAGCCCTGGTACCCGTTGCTCTGTGGCCAAATCGCCCCTCCCGGACCCCCCCCCCCCTCCTCTCCCAAGCCCCCCCCCCTCCTCTTTCAAGCCCCCCCCCCGCCGCAGAGCAATCTTCTTCCCGCCATGTGAGGGGAGGGGGGGGGGGATAGCCAATGCCCAGGGGATCCGGCACCCGTTGGGCCGCCGACGGGGCCCCTGGGGCGTCCTTCGGAGATGTCAGCGTGCGCAGGGGATCCTGAGGGCCAGCCCTGGGGCCCCTGCAGCACAAAGCTCCCGGCTGCCAACGCCCGGGGGATCCGGCGCCCAGTGGGCCACCACCGGGGCCCCAGGGGCGCCCTGTGGAAACGTCTGGTTGGCCAGGAAAGGGAGGGACCCTCCGACAGAATTGGGGGTGGCAAGAACCAAAGGACAACGGCGCGGGCCCAGCGCGGCGCAAACCACCCTTGCCACCGCGGCGGCGCGCGCGACACCCTTGCCACCGCCGCGGCGCGCGCGATGCCCACGTGCCCCACACGGAGAGGCGCCATCCCCCCCTCCGCCCGGTAATTAGGTCTTACCCCCCACACCCCCACGCCGCAGCCCGCCCCCCGCATCGCGTGTGGCCGCCGCCCTCAGGCCCTGAACCAGCCGCCCACGGCCAGCCCCCTGGCGCACTGGCACGCGTGCTGGGACGCTCTGGTGGCGGGCCGATTCGGGAAGCCCCCGGACTACCCCGCCGCCCTGGCGCAGCTGGAGCTGCATCAGGACCCGGCGGATCGGGTGGCGGTGTGGCTGATGAAGGCGGTGCGGCAGAAGGAGGCCCGACGGGGGGGCGCGCGCCGCGAGATGGCCGGCAATTTGGAGTACTGTCTGGAGTACGTCGTGCACGTGGAGGGCCCCCTGAGGATGCCCGGGCCCATGCCCTCGAACATGCCCAGCCCGGCAGCCGCCGACCTCACGCTGGAGAGCGTGTGATCGGGTCGCGGCGGAACGCGACGTGACGCAATGGCCTCGTGACGCAACGCCCGGTGGGACTTGTGTCGGGCGGGTTTGGATGTCTGGGCACTGGGGGGGGATGCCACAGCAACGGCTTGACGCCAGACTCTCCATTGTTTACCAAAAAAAGGCCCAACCACATCTGCAATGAACTGTCGTCCCATTAGCGTATCCAACTGTTTGTATACAGCACAGCACAGCACAGCACAGCACAGCACAGCACAGCACAGCAGAGCACAGCACAGCACAGCACAGCACAGCACAGCACAGCACAGCACAGCACAGCACAGCACAGCAGAGCACAGCACAGCACAGCACAGCACAGCACAGCACAGCACAGCAGAGCACAGCACAGCACAGCACAGCACAGCACAGCACAGCACAGCACAGCACAGCACAGCACAGCACAGCAGAGCACAGCACAGCACAGCACAGCACAGCACAGCACAGCACAGCACAGCACAGCACAGCACAGCACAGCAGAGCACAGCACGGCACGGCACGGCACGGCACAGCACAGCACAGCAGAGCACAGCACAGCACAGCACAGCACAGCACAGCACAGCACAGCACAGCACAGCACAGCACAGCACAGCACAGCAGAGCACAGCACAGCACAGCACAGCACAGCACAGCACAGCACAGCACAGCACAGCACAGCACAGCACAGCACAGCACAGCACAGCACAGCACAGCACAGCACAGCACAGCACAGCACAGCACAGCACAGCACAGCAGAGCACAGCACAGCACAGCAGAGCACAGCACGGCACGGCACGGCACGGCACGGCACGGCACGGCACGGCACAGCACAGCACAGCACAGCACAGCACAGCACAGCAGAGCAGAGCAGAGCACAGCACAGCACAGCACAGCACAGCACAGCACAGCACAGCACAGCACAGCACAGCACAGCACAGCACAGCACAGCACAGCACAGCAGAGCAGAGCAGAGCACAGCACAGCACAGCACAGCACAGCACAGCACAGCACAGCACAGCACAGCACAGCACAGCACAGCACAGCACAGCAGAGCACAGCACAGCACAGCACAGCACAGCACAGCACAGCACAGCACAGCACAGCACAGCACAGCACAGCACAGCAGAGCACAGCACAGCACAGCACAGCACAGCACAGCACAGCACAGCACAGCAGAGCACAGCACAGCACAGCACAGCACAGCACAGCACAGCAGAGCACAGCACAGCAGAGCACAGCACCCCAACCGCTTTGGCAACCCCCTCCAACCGCCTGTCTATCCGCCTCTGGGGCCGCCTCTGAGGCCCATTCCCTTCTAATGCGTCCCTGCCCCCCCCCCCTTCGTCCAAGCTACGGTCTTGTCCAGGCTGCGGGTGCAGGGACCTAATCTAATTTCGGGGCCTAATTAAATTGAGTACCCGACGTAGTGCAGCCACACGGGACGTCCGTTTTGTTCGTGTGTGCCCACCATTCCGCACCCTTCCCGGCGGCGCCTCGGGCGCCGGGTCTCTCCCAAACCCACCGCGAGGGCCTCCCGAAGTGATTCCCGGGGGGTAGCGACCCATCGCCTGTCTGACGGCCAAGGTCCGGTCAAGTCCCACAGTAATCCCGCCCCTACGCCGACTGTAGCGGAGGCAGGACCGCGATACCGACCCCCGCCTGAGGGACCACACGATAGAAATGCGCGGGGGCGGGAGGGAGGGTGTCTATTTTTTTTTTCGACCGAAAGGCGCCTATGGTACCACTGATGAGGATTTTTTCGTGCTGACGTGTGCTTGCTCTTGTGACTAGCACACTACACGACTCCAAACGGGAGGGCACGGCGTCCAGGAGCCAGGCACGCATCATGTTGTGCCCGCGTGAGGCGTTGGCCCCAGACCTGTCGCTCGCGCTTGCCGTGGACGTCGCCGCTCCGGACGAGATCGCGCGCATGCGACCGTCCCCTGCCGAGGAGCCGGCTCTCGTCAGCGCGGTGGTTCCAACGAGTGGACTCTTGCGTGGACATCCGTGTCCTCCTTGGCCCTTTGTAAATACGCCCCCATGTCAGAGCAACGGCCGGTATTGTTTCCGTCGAATTTTGGGACTTTGGTGTTGCTCTCTCAGGGGCAGGGGGTGGGGGGGTATGAACTAGGAACTGGCAGTGTCTGTGGGAGGGGCATTCCCCGCGCCTTGTCGTGTCTCGAGGGGGACGGGGGGAGGGCGAGGGATGCAGCAGCGTGACGGAGTCCCCCCCCCCCCGCCCCCTGCACCGGGGAGCGGAATTCTTTTGCCGTGCCACGCCGACGTGCCATGGGCAGGCCTGCCACCAGCGTCCGCCAGGTCACACGTGATCAGAAGGGGGCTGGATCCGACTGCGTCCAACATGGGGACGCGACTTGTTCCTACTGAGTCAGGGTCGCGACGGCAGCGGATATCACTGAGTGGCACACGGTGCAGGGCGGGTTCCTAACGAAACTCAGTCCTCCTGCCGACCGCTAGTGGCATGTCTGGTCATGGGGATGGGTCATGCGCAGGGCCCATCCACGCCTCATGTCACACAACTGTGTCATGCCTCGCACTATGGACGGATTTTCTACGAGGGTCCCGGGGGTACGTGGTGCCCCGGAGAAGGAGGCGGTGTCCGGGCCGGTGCCGCCGCTCACCGGGCCCCTGGCACGCCCGCAAGCAAGCGGCCGAGGCACGGGCGACCGTCTGTTGGGGTCCGAGCTCGCAGCGCCGGCCCACCGCCCCTCGGTCCCCCCTGTCAGTCCCGCCCTCCCCGCCCTCCCCCTCCGTCTCTGTGCCCTGGGCCACGAATACCACCGCCGTTTGAACCGCGGGTACTTGAGGGGGTGGGGGGTGGGGAGGGTCAGGCCGGGGGCTTCAGCGCCCCCCTGGCCCCCACGCGACAGTCTGGAAGCCCCTGCCCCAATGCGTTGTGGCACTTGCGCAAAGCGCAGCGGGTGGGCCTGTTTATGTAATTCCAGAGGCACTCTTTGTTTTGTGTCTGGGAGCACCTGTGGTCTATGGCCTGTCTTTCTGTATGTCCGTGTGCATGTACATATAACTAACGCCCCGGAGTACTCCGGCATAATCAGCCATATGAAATCCATATGTCCATATGCAGGAGGGATGGAGTACGGTTCCTACGGTTAGGAAGCTGTGAATCAGTGTGCTAGGGGCTACTGCAAGGCCCACACATGAACTACGAACTCATGGTTATTGCATGTAGCGATGTAGGATGTAGGAATGTTGAACCTCGCTGTTTGAGCATGATTCGAATGGAAGCCTTGGTATAACTAACGCCCCGCTCGCCTTATATCTAGCAAGTGAGCCAGCAACCAACAACCAGCAACAAGCAAATCACATCTCCGTTTCATTGTGGCCATGACTGTGTCCCATTGCTTTGGGCTCGACTCTACTCTAACCATCTCTTGCATTCACGCATGGCGTTCCTGAGATATAACATATATATATATATATATATATATATATATATATATACACACACACACACACACACACACACACACACGGGAACGGCCCCACAAGCGAGGGAGGGTGGACGCGACCCCCCCCCCCCCCAGCCAAGAGGATGCGCAGACAGTCGCCGAGCGCTGCACGGCATGGAAGAGCAGGGACGGAGGTGACATAACGCCCCCAGCCCCAGAGGTTCTGGCTCAGGCGAGGCCCCCTACCGCGACCCGAGCAGGCACCAGAGACAGGAGCACAGGCCGTCAGGACTGCACCACTTGTCTTGTTAGCTGGCGCCTCAGGCGACCACTGGGGGCCCTGGACCCATGCAGGCCTCCCTCTTTAATATTGTTTTCCCCCTATGCGCACACACACACACACACACACTCACACACACACACACACACGCACGCGCGCGCGCGTGTGTGCAGACCGGCTAATGCCAGCAATGGAAGGAAGTGCTGTTCCTAAGTTTAGGAAGCTGTGAATCAGTGTGCTAGGGGCTCCTGCAAGGCCCACACATGGAATTCGAACCCATGGCTATTGCAGCTCAGGAACGTAGGAATTTCGAACCTCGCAGTTTGAGCCTGTGCCTGTCTTTGGGTCCAGTGCTTGTTTGATATTGTTTGCAATACACTGACAGGGTCATCCCCCCGGATCGAGCCCGAGGGTTACATACCCTCATGGTGCTCCGACATCCACCTCCTCCGGCAGCGCGCCGGCCTGTAAGATTTGTGTGTGTGTGTGTGTGTGTGTGTGTGTGTCTACCAACAGACCGAAAGACGTCTAGGACAGCTCTGCTGTTCCTGAGGAGTTTTCTTTCAACCGCTTTTCTTGCTTCGTTCTTGTCTCGCGGTTCCCAACGTGTGTGTGTGTGTTTGTGTATGTGTGTGTGTGTGTGTGTGTGTGTGTGTGTGTGTGTGTGTGTGTGTGTGTGTGTGTGTGTGTGTGTGTGTGTGTGTGTGTGTGTGTGTGTGTGTGTGTGTGTGTGTGTGTGTGTGTGTGTGTGTGGCGGGGTGGTTGCACCCAGCACACGTTAATACTAGGCTGTGGCATAGGTAGTTCACGAGCTCCTCCGCGGGCGGTTTTTGTGGTCTGGGGAAGGGAGACGTTCACTTGTTTTGCCCAGCGCTGAACATGCTTCCATCCCTGGCATCTTCACCAGACCGAAAGACGTCTAGGACAGCTCTGCTGTCCCTGAGGAGTTTTCTTTTCACCGCTTTTCTTGCTTTGTTCTTGTCTCGCGGTTCTCAACGTGTGTGTGTGTGTGGTTGGTATTACTCTGTACTACAGAAAGGCCCCCAGCGCAGCCAGACAATGTTCTTGTCTTTGTTCTGACTGTGCCTGACGAGATTCAGTGCAAGTCGGCCTCCTGGATTGCTGCTCGCTGTCTTGGCTGTTGCCTGGTTGTTACGTATATCGTGTGTGTGGTTGGGTGGGTGCACCCAGCACAGAAACATTTCCCACCCGTTTGCATGGATAGGGTAGCACATAGCACGAATTTCTCCGAGGATTAATTGAGGTGGTTGGTGGTGCAGCACTGATTTGGGAGCAGGTCAGGAAGCAAGGCACGAACTGCCACCGATGTCCGGCGCTCCACATTGCCGCATTTATCAGCAGACCAAAAGACGTCCAGGACTGCTCTGCAGTTCCTGAGGAGGTTGTCCAACCGCTTTTCTTTGCTCTGTTCTTGTCTCGCGGGTCTCACCGTGTGTGTGTGTGTGTTTGTGTGTGTGTGAGTGTCTATTTTTTTTCGACCGAAAGACGTCTAGGACAGCTCTGCTGTTCCTGAGGAGTTTTCTTTCACCGCTTTTCTTGCCCTGTTCTTGTTTGCGGTTCTCAACGTCTGTGTGTGTGTGTCTGTGTGGACTGCTGTAGTTTATCGCTCCTCCGGGGTCTTTCTTTGAGGGCGTGATGGGCAGGGTGAACTCTGACCCGGTTCAGGTACACGGGGCAGGAGCATCTGGTTGCCTGTACTAGTCGAAAGACCGCAGTCTGGAGTCGCTGACCGTCACACGTCCCTCATAGCAGAAAGGCGCCTAGTGCCGTGTTTGAACATGCCTTCGTTCTGACACTGCACCTGACGAGATCTAGTACATGAGATCTAGTAGACATGCCGGTTAGCCACACTGCTTGTCTTTGTGAAACTCTTTACGCTAGACCTAACGTAGCATTTCCACTACAACTGACATCCTGTCTTTGTGAAACCTTTTACGCTAGATCTGACGTTACATTTTAGCTACAATTGTGGCGTCTAGTTTTCTCGACTATATCTGCACAGATTGATGCTTCGGCGTGGCAGTACCCACTGCACTACCGCGCACCAGAGTAGCCGGCAGGCACAGGTCCACGTTCTCCCCATGGGGCACACGTGTGAGTGCACTGTGCCCTGCAGCACTGGTGTAGAGACCGGGCAGTCAGCCCGAGTGCCTTACTGCTACTCAGCACAGGCCTGATGTATAAAAAAAAACACGACATCTGACAAGATCTAGTACATTCAGGCCGCCCTGGTTAGGGCTAGGGTTGAGGTTAGGGTTACTGCCCTGGTCGCCGCGTTCATTGTGTGTGTGTGTGTGTGTGTGTGTGTGTGTGTGTGTGTGTGTGTGTGTGTGTGTGTGTGTGTGTGTGTATCACAGGTGGTATCACAGAAGACTGGAGCCACGACTACGCCCCCCTCCACGATCATTGGGTCTCGGTGAAACAACCGGGACATGTGTGTGTGTGATCGCGCGATTACGCGTGGTCCATGATCTGGCCTGCATGACCTCCCCTGTCTCCCCTGTCTCCCCTGTATGCCTCCTTCCCCTCCCATGACAGTCACTCCAGGGGCATGTGAGTGATGCTGCAAGGTACACAATGTCCTCCCCTCCTCAAACCTAAAGGTAATGACGACTGGGAACACTGCAGTGACTCCATGGGAACAGTGGATGAGGAACAATGTGCCCTGTCCCATTACCTTTCAGAAAGGCGCCTAGCCTCCATGACAATTTTGTAATTGTGGCCTGACGAGTCGTTTTGATCAGTGCCTGCCTGTCTGCGATCAACAGTGGGTTTGGTTCTCTTGATCACTGTCACGAAGTGTGTGTGTGTGTGTGCGTGTGCGCGTGCGCGTGCGTGTGTGCGTGCGTGCGTGCGTGCGTGTGTGTGTGTGTGCGTGCGTGTGTGTGTGTGTGTGCGTGTGTGTGCGTGTGTGTGCGTGTGCGTGTGTGTGTGTGTGTGTGCGTGCGTGTGTGTGTGTGCGCTTGTCTGTCCGCAGGAGTGGCCGGGCGAGGTCTGGAGCGCCCCACTGGACTGCAAGCCCCGTCGAGCCCGGTGCGCCCCATGTACTGTAGAAAGGCAGGGGCCTGGCTTCTTGTGGTGCCTTGCCTGCCCAGGGCCCGCTTGTGCTTTCCGTCTCAGGGGGTTGCAGCTTTGGTTGTTATCGCTGTGTGTGTGTGTGTGTGTGTGTATGCGTTGCGACAGGTATCCAAATTCGCTTCCTCCCTTCTCTTCAGTGGCTTTGATACAGTGACCGCTTAACCTCCAGGGGTGCACCTGTGTCACGGTCGCTGAGCAGCGCAAGGCGGGGGGTAGGATCTGAGTCTCCCACAGCACCTCTCTTTGCCTTGCACTGCAGAAAGGCGCCTAGCCACATGACAATGTCACACTCATTGTTTTTGCTGGCCTGACGAGCTGAAGCTGTCCAGTGCAGTGCCCTGTTTGCCTCCAGGGTTGTTGTGTTGGATCCATTGCATAGTGTGTGTGTGTGTGTGTGTGTCTGGCCCCTGTGTCTTGCAGAAGAGGCTGCTCATCTGATCTGTATCCAGGATTTCAACACACACGCACGTCGCCTGTCTGTGTGCAGGTGTGCACGTGCGCATGCGTGTGGCCTGATCGGCCCACTCCACCAGTACACAGGCATATGGCACCCCCTCCCACTGCACTGACAGGACGCCAGCCGCTACAGGGCAGCTGTAACAACACTAATATGAGGGAGTTGCACGCACCGTGCAAAGTTTCGATGTGCGCGTTTTCATGGGCACTGTTCCCCCCCGCTTCCAAGGTCAAAGGCACCAGGTTATGGCACGGTGGGCTGCGTTGGGGTGCTTGTAACTAAATCTTACCTTTGCCTGCCTATTCTTGTACGTTGTAGTGTTCTTAAGGGTCATGTTTGTTGTCCCGAGTTGTTTTGATGTAGATTTGGTGGGATGGAGCGTTCCACCAAGCCTTTCAAACCACAACTCATAAGGAAACCCTGTGATGCCTGTGTATTTCAGTATTTTTTTTACACATTATGGGGTGTTCTGCATCCAAATGTGGGCGAAGTCATAAGACGCCCGGGTTGCAGGCATTTGTTTTGGCTTTGACTAACGATTGCCGTTGACATAAGGACTCATTTGCCCACCACTAAATGCTCACACAACCTCTAGATGTTGCTGGTTCAAGAATGGATTCAAATCCAGTCAAGTATTATTCCGTATTTAACGTTATAACCGTGTTTGCCCACCATTGATGCTTTCTCAGGGGCTCTTGCGGTTGGCATGGAGCCACACCTTTAGGCCATTGCCACGCCCTATGTTGGACTACATGAGCGTGTATGTCCGTCTTTATTGTGAAATTGTTAAATTACCCCCCCCCCCCCCTGCGCAAGCACTGCCTTGTCTAAGCACGGGGACCCGTCTGACCATGGGAATCTGACCGCTCTTTTAGGTTTCCTCTTATGGGCACTGCCTTGTCTCAGCACGGGGACCCGTCTGACTGCTGTTTTCCTGACTTTCAGCGTGCTTGCACAAGGGGGAGGGGCGGTCCGATGGTGTTCTACACGAATGCCAGACCCAACTCCCCTACCCGCATCTTTTTTGGCCCACCCCCTCCATCGCTCCCGAGGCATTTCTCGTTGATAGCCATCTTCTCATCACCGCCTGGTCTTGTCAAGGGTGGGCGGGCGGGGCTACCCCTGGACCTTGTTGCACTGCTGGAAGTACCAGGGCACTGATACCGGGGGAGGAGGATTGTTTGTACGAACACTTCAGTTTCTTGCAATTTCAGCGAAGGATGTGGGTCATATGGACACGTACTCACCTGGTGTGGCTGTCAATTTCCAACGTTCCGGGGGCAGCAATTGCGCCTGCCCAGATTCTGGGCCCCTCAGAAGGTGGTGCTGACTACCGGTGCATCGCGTATGAGCGCTCTGGCACTTGGGCGACACAGGACGGTGTGTCCCCATAGCGCGAATGTCCGCCCTCAGTGTGCCAGCACCCCCACGACCCACCCCAGCCCCCTCAACCGCCAACTGGCCAGAGAGGAGGCATCCTCGGAAGAAGGTGCAGCTGAAGTTGGATGCTTTTCTGCGGCCCCCGTCATCCCCCCCCCTCCCCCCGATGAGACGGACGCTGTGCAGCTCACTGGTGAAACCAGCCCCCAGAACTGTGCCTGCTCAGTGGCGTTCCAAAGCCTTGAGGTTGGCCATGACCTTCCGAGTCGAATACTCCCGCCAGAAGAAATGGCAAACTGAGCCTGTCCCTCAGTAGAGCTGAACTTATGTTTGCGAGCGGTGCGAGCAAATAAAAGTTTTCGAGTTTGTATGTATCTCGACTGTATTGCTCCACAGTTGCAATTTGTTGCCGGGCCACACTGGTCCAAAAGCCCCCCCCCCCCACCCATCTATTTGAAGCAGCCTTTAGGCTGCACTGTCTGACTGCATGGTACGACTCTGTACATATGCCAGCCCGGACACAGACGAGACTGTATGGTGATTGCTGAAAACGCGTGTTTGCGAGCGGTGCGAGCAAATACGCGTTTACGACTCTGTCTCACAATGTACAGTCTGTTGTAGTTTGCCAGCTTGAACCAATGGCCCCGCCCGCCCGCCCCCGTCTATTTGAAGCAGTCTTCAAACTGCGTTGGCCTTGATTTACCTGTACATATTCCGATCATTGGAATGCAGGACTGGGCTTTGTCGAATTGATGTGCAGGCAGAGGTGTGTTGCATTGATGTGATTGCTGAAAACATGCATCCCAATGGGCAGTTTCCGCACCATTTTGTGGTTCACATCTGCGTGTTGTGTTTTATTGTAGTCGGGGGGGGGGGGGGGGGCGAGGGAACTGTCACTTGGGGTAAGTTCCCTCGGGGTTGCGGGGATGCCGTCGCGCGCAGCCACTTACATTACAATGGGGGCGGGGGGGGGGTAGGATAGGGATCGGGAGGTCTGCTCTGCGTGAGCTTTGCATGCCGTACCTTTGAGTCCCTCCTGCCTTTTGTTTCTTGGTTGGGCCTTGCTCCGATGGACTGTGGCAGGTCGTGGCTCTGTCCGTTGCGCGTGCGCCGCCCCTCCCCCCCTTTACGGGTTTGAAGTACTGTTGGAGTGCCAGAGTGGTTCTGGAGGGTGGCGACTATCGTCGTTCTATGGCCAAACACAGTCTTGTCCCTACGTGCTGACCCCGTGTCTCCGCACCTTTGGGTCTTTTTATGAACCCACACGGGGCCGCGCGCTCCCGCCCGTCAGATGGTTGTTCGACTTATACTGTGCCCGTGTCTTGGGGGGCAGCGAAGTCCAGGGAACCAGCCAAACCCTCGTTTCGGCAGTTCCAATACAATGGAGACTGCGGTTTGTAGCGTTTTGCAGGCTGCAGGAAGGGGCAATATAGGGGGCAAAGTGTTGGTGTGGCTGTGATCCCATGTGCTCTTGTGTTCCGGGGCGTGTGCCGGGCTGCTGCTTTGCATTGTCATGGGTTGAGTGGTCGGGTTGGCGTAGGTCTGCAACGCGTGTTCCGTGGTACGCGCCGCGCGGTAACACGGGCATTGGCCAAACACGGGCACGCGGCACAGCCCGCCACATCCAGCACAGCCCCGGCACACCAACTACTGGGCTCCGCGAACGCGGAAACGACACCAGCGGGAGCACCGGCCGCAGTGGCCGACAGAACGCAGCGACCCAACGCAACATGCGAAGGGAAGAACGGGTGACTGTCCAGGGCCCCGTAAAGAAACAACAACGCGACGGAATGTCACACGGGGGGTGACATTTGCTTTGCCGAAGTCGGAGGATCGGCCAACAGCCGTGGCCTCCGCAGCTGCAACAAAAGATTCGCGAATCTGCGTCAGCCCATGGCGCTGAACAGGTACTATATTATATTGCGTGCGGGACCACGACGACCGTGACCCGCAGGAGACGCCTCTAATGAGTAAACCTAAGGCGATGGCTATAAACCGCCTCAACGTCAGCCGAGGACTGGCGTGGGCACTCGGGCCCCTCACGGGGCATCGGCAGGACGGCAGCGTCCCGGGCGCCAGGGTGCCCGTGCCCCCCCCCCCCCCCTGAGCCGGAGGGGACGTGGTGTGGGCGAAGGGGTAATGGTACGCTGGAGTCCGAAGGTCGCGGGGGCAGTCCAGGGCTGTCCTTTAGGACCGAAACCTTTCTTTCTTTTTCACTGAGGACGGCCCGGAGGTTATTGGTGCAGGATTCGGTTAACCGACGGCGGTTGACTCAACCGACGGCGGTTGAGGCTCAACCGACGGCGGTTGGCGCTTAACCGACGGCGGTTGGCGCGTAACAGACAGCTGCTGCCCGATGACCAACCGCATTCACTCGCGGCTCTTTGCGAAGGTTCCAGTGTACCGGAGGCCGGCAGTTTTTTTTTTTCAAGTCTTAAGGATGGCCCTGGGGCAGTCTCACCTCACCTCCATGCGCTCGGTTCCTCCCTTCCGCCCGGCCCCTGCCTAAGCCTGGGGACCCTGTTGGCTCGCTTGCAGGTCCGGGATGCCGGATGACATGTTGCCGGGGAGTGGAGCTTGCGCCGGTCCCCGTAAACAATACCGCTTGGCCCTGATTCTCCCGCACAAGGCGGGCGAGGCCTTGGCGAGCCCTCCGCAGAGGTGACCGAAGCTGGTGGCAGCGAGTCTTGGACCTGGACTGGTGGGTGTAGGGTACGCATCCCGCGGGAGAGGCCGCGCACTCACCTAACGAGTTAAGCACGTAAATATGCGTTCCTTCCCCCGCTTGCACGATCTGGCATCAGACGCAGCTCACCCCCTCACGGCATGTCAGATCGGTGTTGAGGGCCCTCACCCATGCCCTCCCGATGAAGTCCACGGCGCACAGAAAGCATTGCGTGAGCATTGCCGTGAGTACACAAAACCACTGTTTTGCCAAAAACATATGTTTTGCATTCCGGTTCAGGTCTGTTTATATTTATTTGGAGCTGTACACAGCTTAACCGACGGCGGTTGGCGCTTAACCGACGGCGGTTGGCGCTTAACAGACAACTGCTGGCCAATGACCAACCGCATTCACTCGCGGCTATTTGCGAAGGTTCCAGTGTATGTCCAGCTGTAGAGCTGTACATGGACTGACCGGAGACATTACAGTACAGTGACAGCAGTGACTGCAGTTTTGGCTTTGCAGGGAGGAGGGTGGAGACGCAAAACTGCTCATCGCATCCATTCCGCTTGCACCTGTTTTGCTTCTTGACGTGATCCGGTGCTTTGGGTATTCTCGCCATCCAGAAGCGCTGCTTATGGCAAACCCCTCGGAAGCGCTGCTGAACGGGTTTGACCGATCCGCACAGGTCGTGGCTGCTTGACAGCGCCTGCTCCTTTGCCTGAGTGCACAAAAAGCATGGAAGTCAACGGAAGTCACTCATTTTGGGCTCCGGAGGCTGCTGCGATTGTGCTCCACACATATGCACCGACAATCATTGTGGTCTCACCTTCCTGTCAAATCGCCATGCCAATCATGGTACGGCGACTTGGTATGGCCACGGGAAAAATTTTTTCTAGAGAGCCACTTGGGATCAAACACCACCAAGACAAAAGCATAACTGCGTTACAAAACACATTTCGGGAGGGGATAATTTCGCGGGGAAATTTTCGCTGTTGAGAAAAGTGGCGACATTTTTCCCCCAGGGAAAATTGTCGTGGCGTGTGACCAACAACTTCACTGCGAACTCACATGCAGGTGGATCCGGAGCCCACCAGGAAAGAACGGGAACCATCCAAAGCCCACCAGAAGCATTCAGAGTCCACAAGGATGATGCGTGATGAGCAGCACAGACTGACGGAGAACTGAGCGTTGTGCCTGCTTGAGGGACGGGAGGTCGAACCAAAACATCCGGAGCCGACCAGGAAATATCAGGAACCATCCAGAGCCGAGCAGAAAATAACAGCAAGCTTCAGGATTCTTGGAGGTGGCGAAGTTTCCCCCTTCCGAAATTATCCCCGTTGAACTTGTCCCCTGGCAAATTTATTGCCCCCGTTGTAGACCCTGAGACGCCCACGCACACTCCTGGGGATGGGGAAGAGGGCACTAGGGGGAGTATCAGATGCGGTGCGCGCGCGGTGCATGCGCGGTGCGGGTACTGGGGTTGTTCCGTAGACCCTTTCATCCAGAGCCAATCAGGGGGAATGGTAACGCCTCAGAGCCCAGCAGGTACCATCTATAACTCCTCTCCCCGTAGACCATCTCCTGGAGAAGTTCAAATACCTGACGCGGTGCGCGCACGGTGCGCGCGCGGTGCGGATACTCCCCCCTAGGCACCTGAGGCATCATGTTGGAGAGAAGCCGGAATGAGTCAGCGGTGAGCAGGTGTAGATAATCCTAAGATGAGACGAAATGCCGTGCAGGGGATAGACGTGGCTATTCACCAGGAGGATTGCTTTGGTTTCGCATAGTGGGATCAGCGAGTACTGCGTGGTCCTGGTGGACCTTGGAAGATTTGTAGCTTGAGCAACCACTGGGAAGTGAAAGGGTGTGGCAGAATCCCACTGCATCACCTGGTTTTGGCTAATCCTCTCACTGCGTGTCAGCTCCCCTACCACAGTCATTTGTGGGATCATCGTAGCACCGGAACAGCTCTGAACCGTGATTCCGAGAGGTTGTCTCGAGTGCCATATGATGAACAGGGTACGCTAGCTCATCTTTGGTCTGCACCAAAAGAAAAAAATCTGTCGCTTGAGCAACCACATCATGACCGCCACATGCGAGGGAGTCAACCCGGCGCACATTTGGAGGATGTGTAAATGCCACAAACCGAGCAACCAAGCCAATTCCAACCTGTTTTCCTCAGCCTTCAGTCTCTCGTGTGCTCCAGTAGCACACTGGAATGCCTACGGACGTGGCAATTCCCTCTGCACTTCCTGCTAATAGATTTAGCTCATCCCCAATCCTCACCACATGTTACGTCCGCCACCACGTCGCTTCGTGGGACAATCGTAGCATTGGACAGCAGTAATCCTTGATTCCGAGAGAGTGGGGCATCTTTTTGGACCCGTGCCCCACCAGTGGCCTTTTAGGGGGTGCACTAAGGGGGCGCACTTAGCGCAGTGCAGCTATTTGGGCGTCTGGCTGTACTAGAGACCCACACTTTGAGATACTAGGAGCATCATGGTGACCCCTAGCGGAGGTTTTGACTTCTGATTTTGTCCCCTTTGTTGGGGACCCCCGAGAATGCAGGGATGACGTAGCATTTCCGCCCTCTTTTGGGCCCCAACCTTCCGGTGCTATTGAGGAAACTGGAGGAACCAAAGCAGCACGCCCCCGCCTGTCAGATGGTTGTTCGACTTGTGCTGTGCCCGTGTCAGGACGACGGCGGGATCCAGGGAACCAGCCAAACCAAGCAACCAAGCCAGTTTCCAACCAGCTCCACGTGTTCTACAGCTCGACTACAATGAATTCGCTCTACTCTCCGCGCTCAATTTCAATGGATTCGCTCTATTCTCCGCGCTCAATTTCAATGGATGCGCTCTATTCTCCGCGCTCAATTTCAATGGATTCGCTCTATTCTCCGCGGACTCCTTTCAGCAACGCAATGACAATGGGCCCACTCTACTCTCCGCGGCCGTTTTTGAGCGGCCCGGCACCGATGGGGCCGCTGTACTCCCCACGGACCCCTTTCGCTCTCAGTGCTACCCCGAGCATCTCCACCCCCGGATCATCGATGTATTTGCCGTCCACCCCCTTCCCACCACCTCCTCTCCCCGCCGAATTCTCGTCGCCTTCACCCATGCTGCCCATGGCAGGTGTGTTCCTGTCCTTTTGGCGGAGCGGGTTCCCTGTGAGGGGGGGGGGGGGCGTTGACGTGGGTGCGCACGCGGTGCCGCCGCTGCTACGGAGCGGCACTGAAGGTGCTGTCGAAGTGCATTGAACCGCGACCCCACAGGCCTCGGGACCCCGACCCAGAATCGGCTCCAGAATCGGCCCCAAACAACCGCCCCCCCCCCCCCCCCCTGGGGTCCTTAAGCAATCGCCTGTTAGGGGCCATCTGGGCAGGGGGTAACAACCAGGCCGGTCCGGGGGTACTCGCCGCAAAGGTAGCGTGCGGTGCGCGCGCGGCGCAAGTACTCCGCCTATCCCCTGCCCGGGGATGTATTGGAAGAAGGGGGGGGGGGTAGCCCCCCCCACCCCCCCGCGCGCCCTCCATATGCCCAGCCACTGTCCTTCTGATGCCAAGTGCCAGCTTCAATGGCATTTCTCTCGGGGACGGACAGGAATATGCCAACACGGAGCGTTTTCAGGGATCGCCGTGATTGTTGCCTCGTTTGTGCCCGCTGAGTGTCCCAAAGGGGGGGGTATGTGGGGTATATTCGGAAAGCCCTTGAAAAGGTCTATTCGGAACACCCTGGGTCTGCATGTTGTACTGACAGTATGTTTGAGATTTTTGTCTTTTTTGGACAGTGCCTGTGTTGCTTGCTGGCTGTTTTTGTCAACAGACAGCCACCATGTCCGGATACAAGTTCACGCCACGTGCCGTTGCATCCCCAGATGCACCGCAACAACCTTTGGTTCGCAAAAGAGCACGCTCTGGGGGTGCTACCTGGGTGCGGGTTAGTCGCCTGAAGACCCCTAGTCCCCGAGTCCATTGAGTGGCGCAAGGTGAGGCTGACCAAGCAACGGAATGTTGACCTCACAACAGATGGTCTCTGGGCAATGCCTCTGAATTCAGGGTGGGTACCGGTAAAGAGCCGCAGGTTGCAGGATTGGCAAAAGCTGAAAAAATATGTTCCTAACAATAAGCATGGTGATGTCTGCCCAAATGGGGTCCCAGCCCTGCCTGAAAAAGACAGCGCAAATGACGATTCGGAATAAGCAAGTGTGAAACGTTCAGTGCATGTTTGCGTGCCGACTTTGCAGCAACCTGGGGTCGAAAATCGTGCAAACACCGAAAAGTTTGGCCTCGATGCTCAAAAATATCGTCAGCTACCCCCCCCTAACCCATGCATTTCTGAAATGGCCTTTTCTCACAGATTTCAAAAAGTATACACATACCCCCCCCTACGGAACGAAATTTTGGTGCTCTGGACGAAAAATGGAGAAAACCCTGAGAATACACGAATTTGCTCCGCGTTGGCATGTTATGAATGTCCCCGAGAGATTTGTAACCGACAGTAACCGCCCCCAACCGCTTTGGCAACCTCCTCCAACCGCCTGTCTAACCGCCTCCGGGGCCGCCTCTGAGGCCCCTTTTCTTTCTGATGCGCCCCCCCCCCCCCATAATCCCCCCCCTAATGTCAGGGCTTACAAGGGGGAGGGGGTATGAGGGACTCCCGCTGCCCCTCAAAGCTGTGCCTTGCCTGCCTCACTGTACCCAACAAACCCCCGGTTTGCGCGCTTTTGCTGTGCCCGTAGGGTCCAGCCTCCCGCTTGGGCTGTCGTCCGCGCCGGGCACGCCGCGAACAATGTCCCTCGCGCCCGCGCCCCCTGCGGCGTACGGCAGCACCGTGCTGCTTTCAGAGTCTCAAGGTATGTTACCCCCCTACACTCTTTGAAACTAAACAGCGACAGACGGGGTAAGGCCGAATGAGTGCCATGCTTTGCAGCCCAGTCAGTTCGCATGTGACACAGTGAATGCAGTCCGCATTTATGGACGACTGCTTTATATTGATCCAGGTTGTTCACTAGAGTCGGCAGCAAAGGACAAGCACACAAGTGACCCACGGAGCTAACCGCAACGCCTCGCTGTATTTTACATAGTGGAGCACCCCAACCAAGAAGGGGACACGTGCATTGATTGGATTTCGCAGTACTGCTGGACTAATGGCTGGAATTGTCTATGGCGGGGACATTCAGTCTATCAGAACCGACCATTGACCCCCATAATCCCCCCCCTAATGTCAGGGCTTACAAGGGGGAGGGGGTATGAGGGACTCCCGCTGCCCCTCAAAGCTGTGCCTTGCCTGCCTCACTGTACCCAACAAACCCCCCGGTTTGCGCGCTTTTGCTGTGCCCGTAGGGTCCAGCCTCCCGCTTGGGCTGTCGTCCGCGCCGGGCACGCCGCGAACATTGTCCCTCGCGCCCGCGCCCCCTGCGGCGTACGGCAGCACCGCGCTGCCAAGCCAGGGCACCGCCCCCGCCGACGTCCCACAACCGGAGGTCAAACCACCCGCCGAGCCCGTCTCGTGGCAACTGCAGGTACCCGTTGCTCTCCGGCCTCGGTCGACGCGCCAAACGTCACGCGTCTCGGGCTCCGGTGCCGCACCGAGTGCCGTGGAAGTCGGCAGTGCCCTTTGTCTGTTTTGGGGTGCCGCACACCCGAGTGTTTGGAGGTCCCCGACAGCCCCCCCCCCCCCCCCCCTCCCCGTTCCCCCAGCACTGACAGCCCCCCCCCCTCCCCGTTCCCCCAGCACTGACAGCCCCCCCCCCCCCGTTCCCCCAGCACTGACAGCCCCCCCCCCCCCCCCTCCCCGTTCCCCCAGCACTGACAGCCCCCCCCCCCCCCCCCTCCCCGTTCCCCCAGCACTGACAGCCCCCCCCCCCCCCCTCCCCGTTCCCCCAGCACTGACAGCCCCCCCCCCCCCCCCCCGTTCCCCCAGCACTGACAGCCCCCCCCCTCCCCGTTCCCCCAGCACTGACAGCCCCCCCCCCCCCCTCCCCGTTCCCCCAGCACTGACAGCCCCCCCCCCCCGTTCCCCCAGCACTGACAGCCCCCCCCCCCCCCCTCCCCGTTCCCCCAGCACTGACAGCCCCCCCCCCCCCCCCCCCTCCCCGTTCCCCCAGCACTGACAGCCCCCCCCCCCCCCCCCCCTCCCCGTTCCCCCAGCACTGACAGCCCCCCCCCCCGTTCCCCAGCACTGACAGCCCCCCCCCCCCCTCCCCGTTCCCCCAGCACTGACAGCCCCCCCCCCCGTTCCCCCAGCACTGACAGCCCCCCCCCCCCCTCCCCGTTCCCCCAGCACTGACAGCCCCCCCCCCCCCCCCCCCTCCCCGTTCCCCCAGCACTGACAGCCCCCCCCCCGTTCCCCCAGCACTGACAGCCCCCCCCCCCCCCCCCCCCTCCCCGTTCCCCCAGCACTGACAGCCCCCCCCCCTCCCCGTTCCCCCAGCACTGACAGCCCCCCCCCCCCCCCTCCCCGTTCCCCCAGCACTGACAGCCCCCCCCCCCCCTCCCCGTTCCCCCAGCACTGACAGCCCCCCCCCCCCTCCCCGTTCCCCCAGCACTGACAGCCCCCCCCCCCCCCTCCCCGTTCCCCCAGCACTGACAGCCCCCCCCCCCCTCCCCGTTCCCCCAGCACTGACAGCCCCCCCCCCCTCCCCGTTCCCCCAGCACTGACAGCCCCCCCCCCGTTCCCCCAGCACTGACAGCCCCCCCCCCCCCCCGTTCCCCCAGCACTGACAGCCCCCCCCCCCCCTCCCCGTTCCCCCAGCACTGACAGCCCCCCCCCCCCCCCCGTTCCCCCAGCACTGACAGCCCCCCCCCCCCCCTCCCCGTTCCCCCAGCACTGACAGCCCCCCCGCCCCCCCCCCGTTCCCCCAGCACTGACAGCCCCCCCCCCTCCCCGTTCCCCCAGCACTGACAGCCCCCCCCATCCCCCCCCGTTCCCAGGGGTGGATATAATAGTGACGACATTACCAAGGTGGGGTCGGGGGGGGGCTGTTGAGCCAGGAGGCGGTGATGACGGAATGACGATTACGATTTGCTCCTTTGACAGGTTTACAGGCACAGATGATTCGGAATTGCAAGCCATTGTGGCAAAATGTGTCAAGAAATGATTGCACTGTATGGACTGTCTTCATGGGATACACCAACCGCTGTGCAATGTATTGTCTTGTGTTCAGTGTTGGTGGATTGGCCCAGTAGTACAATGGTATATGCGTAGGCAATGGATTCATTTGTCCTGCTCAGGCACTGTTTTTGGCCATTAGTCCTCTTATAAAACTGCTGGCAAAACTGGTAGTTCAGTCAAACGGGTAAATCGAAATCGTAATCGTCACCGGAGGGGGAGGGGGGGGGGGCTGGGGGGGGACCCCCACCCACTATATTCACCCCTGCCCGTTCCCCCAGCACTGACAGCCCCCCCCCCCCTCCCCGTTCCCCCACCACTGACATCCATCCCCCCCCCCCCCCGTTCCCCCAGCACTGACAGCCCCCCCCCCCCCCTCCCCGTTCCCCCAGCACTGACAGCCCCCCCCCCCCCCCCCCCGATCTGACGCATATCGGGGTAACGATCGACAAAATACCGCCAGGCAAGGCACGACAAGAAGGTGGCAAAGAAGGCACAGCAGAGAAGGTGATCAGGGACAAGGGACTCCCAATCCGAACCAGTGACCCGCCCACCTCGTTGAACCTGCCATGAGAGCCTGGGTCACCAACTGTGCCTGAATATCATCCCCCCTCCCTCTCTGGTGCTGATAGCGTATGAGATGCAACCCGCTGATTCATCCCGGCCTTCCATTCTTCTATGTGCTCCAGTAGCACCGTGGGATGCCGACGGGCGTGGCAGTTCCCGCTGCACTTTTATGGTTTCAGAGTTAGCTCGCCCTACCTCCGTGTCATGTCCGCTACCATACGGAGCAGTGGGACCATCGTAGCACTGCACTGCTCTGATTCCTGATTCCGAGAGCTCTCTCGAGTGCCGTCTGGTAAGAGGGCTTTGCCGGCGTGCCAAGGGTGTGAACCCCCCCATAAAACAGAACTTGCCATGAGAGCCCGATTGTGGAATGAGAGAAGAACCGCCGATCATTGCCGCGTATTCGTACAAGGACGTGCATGTGTGGAGCGCTTTGTGACCGGCTTGCGCCCCCCCGATCTGGACCCTGGACGTGCGGGGGGAGTCGGGCAGGTTTTTGCTGCACAACTCAGCGTCTCCTGGGTGGTGGGGGGGTAAGTGGGGGGAGTCCGCCACCCCCCGGACCCGGGCACTGCCGTGCACTCTTGTGGGGCGTGTTGGTGGGCAGGGCTGCTCACCACCGGCAGCAAGGAAGATATTCCGCCGTGGACAGGGTGCGAATACTCTGGGCGACTTACTGGAACGCGCTCGCCACGAATGGCGCAGAGCGCAGAAGATATTACTGCAACGCACTACCGGCAAGTCACACATTGGTGAGCTAGCACCCATGGCCTTGTGTGACATTCACGTTGCTGGTTGTGGTGAGCACCTCCCAGCCTGGGGTCTTCGTGATGACCGCATACCAGGCACTGATCAGGCCGTCAGGGGAGGACGCCATGGGCAGAAGTTGCATTCTGGAGTCCCCCCCAGGCAAGGGGATGCCCGCGGCAGTGCGGATGCCCGCAGTAGTGCGGATGCCTGCTTGTCATAGCAGAAGGTGCAAGGGCGAGAGGCCAATAGGCGCCGCCACAGGCTAACACAGCCAACCACCAAGGCCTTGTGCCAACCCCCCCCCCCCTCGGACCCGGATTTCATAGTGGGGGGCAATGAAATTTTACAAAAGGAAATATTGATTTGGGGGACTTTTGGGTTCCAGACCCCGCCCCCCCCTTCGCACCCCCCCTTTAAGAAGAACTCTGGAGTCGGCCGCCAGGCCGCCAGGGCCAGGGTCCCTGTGGCACCTGCCCTCCCCTCCTCGGCCCTGAGGCCGCCACCGCAGCACCGCCGGGAGCAGGGGGCTCCAGGGGGCCGGACCCTCGCGCCCGGTGGCGGTTGCCTCGCCTCAGGGCGCGCCCGGCCTTCGTGCACCGACCACCGCCGGGCCACCCCTGCGCCCGCGCCCGGGCGAGCGGGTCCCGGGTGAATGACGCCTCTGGGGCCAATCCTGGACGCCCTAACAGCGGGGGAAAGGGGGTGGGCAAAGGAGAAGTGGGAGCGTATTCGCAGCGTTGGGGCCAAGATGGTTTGGGGCAGGGGGGGGGGGGGGCGCATCTGCGGAGAACGACAGCATGGGGGGGGTTTGGAAGTGGCCAATTTTAGGCAAAACCCCATGGACTTCACATTTCGCAGAACCCCCCCCCCCCCTGGTTTGGGGCCTTTCTCTTGATTTATTAATTTTTTTTTTGTTTCACGCTTCACGCTTTTCCTGCCAATCGCCGTCCATTATCTATGAACCGGCAACCGGCAACCGGCAACCGGCAACCGGCAACCGCCTAATGCCAACCGAAAAAGGAAATTCTTGTCCCCTAGACTGTGCCGCCCACGCGCTGCGCACGGTGCCGGCACGCGGTGCGAACTCCAGCCAGTCTGCACGAACATGACGGCGACAGTCAACACTGTTCCCGAAGCAGTGACAGGGCAGTGCGCAGTGAGGGCCGATGAATATTCCTGCAATGCCGTGCATGCCTTGAAAGAAGGTGCAGATCAGCGCACGGCATCCGTGTGTCAGTGCGATGCTGGCGCCCTCTTCTGGCGGCCCTGGGGGTGGGGGGCATGAGGACAGCGCCCGGGCGGAGATGGACAGGGTGATGTGACAGTGAGTGTGAATTAGGGATGGACTTGGAGAGGGGGTGGTAGGGGGGGGAGACAGGGCTTAGCTTGGGGGGGGGGGGGTCTCCCCCACCCCCTCCGACAGTTCTTGCATTCGGAGGAAGTGAAATTCTATGATAGGGAACAATTTTCAGGCCATTTTGAGCTCCAAACTCTGCCCCCTCAGAACCCCTGCCCCCCCCCCCCCCCAAGGAATGGCTGTACACGCCGGAGGAGGGGGTACCCCCCCCCCCCAGACCCCCCACCCCCCCACACCAAAGCGACCATCTTGGAAAGAAACGAACGTTACCGTCGGGGAGCTCTGATCGGGCCATTGTCGGTCCGCAACCTTTCGGGTCCCAGACCCCCTCCCCCTCCTCTCTTCCACAGCCGCACCTGCACCTGCGGGCGCGGACAGGGGAGCGCACAGCCCGAGATCTGGGCAGGGTCGCTCCTCAGAGGATCCCACGCAGGATGGAGGCCCAGGTCCTTCCGTCGCGCCGCGATACACGGGGGGGGGCAGGGGGGGTAAGGGCCTTATATGGGGGCGTACCGTGCGCTGCCCGCGCGCTGTGCGAAAAGTTGGCTGTTCTCCGCCACCGGGAGTTCGGTAAGTTCAGAAGATTGAGAGGACGTCATCGAATGGCTGCTGCAGCGGACGGGGCTATAGGGGGCAGAATTTAGGTCCCTGGGACCCATGGCAAGCATCAGATGTTTGAATTTTGAGTTTTGAACTGATTGTGCATGATTCCGCAGGTGGGTGGTTTTCAGGGTTGTTACCCGGATAATCACCGTAATAATTGGCGCTGTGCACGCGCTGTGCGAAAACGCCCCCTATATCTGTATACAACTGTATATAGATGAGCTCTCACCCGCTAACCCCCTGATCCCCTCAATCGCACTAGCGTCCAGGACTTGAAATGGCAGATGCCTCCTCTCTTCCAATGCGTCCCTGCCCGCCTCCCGTCCGCCCCCGCTGCCGCTGCCGCAGGCGAAGAACGGGTCGTGGCTGGACTTCACGCCCGCCGTCAGTGACAAGATCGAGGCCGCCAAGCAGAAGGGCGAGAAGTTGTGCGGCTTCATGGCGATGGCCGAGCCGTGGGTGATCGTGTTCGAGAAGAGCGTTGTCCGCGATTCCAGCGGCACTGACCGGGCCGTGCGACGGGGAGCCTAAGGCTGCGCCAGCTGCGCCGGACACTGAGTGAGAGGTGCGGATGTCTTGCCCCGGCGCTTGCCCGGTCTGTGTCATGCGTGACCCCGCCCTTGCCCGGTCTGTGTCATGCGTGACCCCGCCCTTGCCCGGTCTGTGTCATGCGTGACCGCGTGACCGCAGACTGTGCACGTCCTGTCCCCTGAAGATTGCAACGCCCTCATCACGCGTGTTGAAGCTACGTGGCAAACAGTCCAGAAAGTCACGTGTGATTCGCCGGTCTGCTCACGCAAGCCCCCCACCCCCACCCCCCCACCAACGCCACTCAAGCGCAGTCCACCTCTGGGGAGGGCATATGCACAGACGCTGGCACGTACACCCCAGGGACAGCCTGGCCTGGAACGGGTCCAAACGCAGCCCGGCAGATCTGCACCCCTCCGCCTCACCCCTCTGCCTTTCGGCACCAGGAACGCCCCCTTCCTACCCCCCCCTGCGGATGCACACCCCAGGGCGCCCAAGTCAGTGCTGGAGTCGGCAAACCCCCGCATGGACTCGGAGGGTGCATCTGGATGCCCCTGGTCAACGGCACGGGCAACAGCCCCGTCTCCGGGACGGCCGACCCCCGGAGTAGTCAAACAGGACAAGTCATCCGGGGGCTCCGTTGACACAACCAAAACACGTTCGGGCCCACAGAGGGTCAGAATGAGCAGTGGCGAGAGGCCAATAGGCGCCGCCAGAGGCAAACAATCAGATACCGAGGCCTTGAGCCAACCCCCCCCCCCCCCCTCCCTCACGAGAGCAACGCGCTTGACAGAGCAACAGCAGGTGTTCTTTCCGCAACCTTTTTCCCGTGGTTCGAGGTTGGGGATGGTTTTTTTTGGGGGGGGATGTGGGTTGCTGCCCTGCCACCCCCTTTCACCCCCTTCCTGTGCTTTGGGGGTGGGGATTGGGGAATCCCCTGATGACCAGTGCATTCATAGCGCAGTAGTCACCTCTTGTGTCTTCTCAGGGTGCACACAAACAAGGGCCGGTGTCAGAGCGACACGAGGCGTTGTGTCCGTCAAATTTTGGCATTTTTAGTGTTTCACTCGCAACGGGGGGAGGGGGGGGGGGGGCGCTTTGAATGGACGGATGGATGGGTGGGTGGATGGATGGGTGGATGGGTGCATGGATGGATGGGTGGGTGGATGGGTGGGTGGATGGGTGGGTGGGTGGATGGATGGATGGGTGGATGGATGGGTGGGTGGATGGATGGGTGGATGGGTGGGTGGGTGGGTGGATGGATGGGTGGGTGGGTGGGTGGATGGGTGGATGGGTGGATGGGTGGGTGGATGGGTGGGTGGATGGGTGGATGGATGGATGGATGGGTGGATGGGTGGGTGGATGGGTGGGTGGGTGGGTGGGTGGATAGGTGGATGGGTGGGTGGGTGGGTGGGTGGATTGGTGGATGGATGGGTGTGTGGATGGGTGGATGGGTGGATGCGTGGGTGGATGGATGGGTTGGTGGATGGGTGGATGGATGGGTGGATGGGTGGATGGGTGGGTGGATGGGTGGGTGGGTGGGTGGGTGGATGGGTGGATGGGTGGGCGGATGGGTGGGTGGGTGGGTG
>OZ038398.1:35259990-35311734 GCA_964036045.1 Eutreptiella sp. 'Long Island Sound 2002' | reverse complement strand
CGCCGCCGCGGACTACCGCGGGTTCGACTACCTGATGCAGGGCCTCGCCCTCACCGCCTGCTACCTCGCCACCCTCGGCGGGTACGCGTGGCTCCGGCTGCTGGGCGTCGGGCCGGGGGCCTCCCCGCACGACTTCTGGTTCCCGCACGGGCCGCGCTCCGCCCGCTTCTGCGCCGCGATGGCCGCGCTGGCGGCGCTGCAGGACGCGGTCGCGGTCGCGCTGTGCTGGCGCGCGCGCGCGCGGCACGCGCGGGTCTGCTCCTTCAACCGCGTGTTCCCGGGGTGGGTCTGCCGCCCCCGCGAAGGGCTGTGCCGGGCCGTGCTGCCCGCGGCCGCGGTGCTGCCGCTGAACGTCGTGCTGACGCAGGCGGCGTTCGCGTTCGCGGAGGTGCTGCGGGCGGGGTAGGCGCGCGCGCGACGCCCGCTGGTCGCGGGCGGAGGGCCGCACCGAGAGGTCCGCGAGGAGCGTGAGGGACGGAGCGTGGGAGCTTGGACGAAGTGATGCAGTCTCGATCACAGTGCCCTTGGGTGACCTGAGAATAGTTCCGGGGCGTGTGTGTGTGTGTGTGTGTGTGTGCGTGGCATAGAGGCTGAGTGAGTTTACCGATTGGAACTTGGGGCTGTGGATGTGTGTTTGGCTTTTTGGGGCGGGGATTGTCCAGGACAGGCCTTTGCTGAGGGGGGGAGGGGGAAACGCGGAAACGACACCAGCAGGAGCACCGGCCGCAGCGGCCGACAGAACGCAGCGACCGGACGCAACATGCGAAGGGCAGAACGGGCGACTGTCCAGGGCCCCGTAAAGGAGCAACAACCCGACGGAATGTCACACGGGGGGGGGGTGCGGGCGACCCCCTCCCTTGCGCCGTGGCTTGGAACAGGGGCCAGCCCCGCATGTCAGTCCACTCAGTAGGACTGGGCGCCACCCTTGGGGCCGCGAGGCAGGACCCAGCCCCATCCCCAAGGCTACTCCCTAGGAACCCCCCCTGACCCCTCTCTTGACCCCCACCCCCCAACTCAGCGGAGCCCTGCTCCAGGAGCGCGTGGATGCTGTCATCTGATGATGTTTCAAATCCACAAGCACTTTCTGTGGGGATCAAGGATGGTGTGTCTTGGGGTGTAAGACCAGGACCGTTGTCCCCTTATATAAGAGGGTGAGAGTGTGGCACTGCCGTCACTCTGCGAGGGTGCAGATAAATTTCAGGTTGGGTTAGCACCAAAGTGAGGCTCTTCAGATGATCATGAGCGGCTGAGAGACAGTGGAACAGTAGCAATGTAGATACAAAGCTCTTGGAGACTAGATGCTTCTAAATACAATGTGTGAAGTGTTCTGATTTGTATGTTGTCGTGAGATGACAAACTGGTGACCTCACGTTCAATCATCCCAATTCGGAACCCGAGGGAATGTAAGGATTCCAGGAAGATAGAGACAGTATGAGAGTGGGTTCTGGAATCCCGGCGAGGCAACTCCTTGCAAGGCACAGTGGGACCACGGGTGAGTC
Organism: Eutreptiella sp. 'Long Island Sound 2002'; assembly: GCA_964036045.1. Taxonomy (NCBI): domain Eukaryota; phylum Euglenozoa; class Euglenophyceae; order Eutreptiales; family Eutreptiaceae; genus Eutreptiella; species Eutreptiella sp. 'Long Island Sound 2002'. The sequence goes on along the minus strand of OZ038398.1, from coordinate 35,310,235 downwards.
AGAAGAGGGGCACGCAGGCCCCCAGGGCAGGGGTGGGGTGTGTGCCTGTGCACCGATGGGCTGGTGCTCGACGTTTTGTGGCATGGCACTCGATGCCTTTGGCGTGGCGGCCCCCATACCGCTCTGTGCCGTGTCCGCGGCAATGGACACAGTGGCTGCTATAGACCAACCAAGTCTGGCCCGCGGCGGTGAAAATACACCCGAGACGGTGGTTCTGGGGGCCCAATACGCACCACCCGGCCTGGACACCCCCCCCCACTTATAACCCCCCCCCCCACTTATAACCCCCCCCCCCCCCCCCGCACCCTCAACCAACCCGCAATGCTACTACCATCGGGGGGTTTATAAGTGGGTGGGGGGGGGTTTACTTGGTGCTAAATGGCCCCCGATGGGTTTACCTGCGATTGGCCCGCGGTCCATTGCAACTCCGGGGGAAGGGGGCCCTCTGAGCCGGTGTGAATTCGGGGGGGGGGGGGGCTGGAGGTGTGTGGACAGCAAAAACAGTCAAACGACCCCCACAACAACCAGCACCACCCCCAATACGCCAACTATCGGGCGCCGCTGACGCGCAAACGGCACATCCCGCCACATTCAGCACAGCCCCAACACACCAACTACTGGGCTCCGCGAACGCGGCAGCGACACCAGCAGGAGCACCGGCCGCAGCGGCCGACAGAACGCAGCGACCCGACGCAACATTGTCACCATATGACTCCGGTTGTTGATGCGCTGGTTCCGTTTGCTGACCCCCCCTTCTGCGACCGTTTCGGTGATCCTAATCGCCGAACACACCCTCCCCCCCGCCAAAGTGACCCCCGGCCCCCCTCCGCCCATCCCACACCTACGCAATTGTGTGCGCCCAACTGAAAGCCAGCCCCCGTGACTACGCTCGTCGCACGAAGAGGCACCGCAGACGGATGCGGGAAGAGGGATCGAAAGGGGGGCAGTCCCTGGTCTGTACGCCGTGCGTTCGCACTCGATGCAACGCATACCTCTTGTGGGTTGTGCCCTTCCGGTGGGACGCCGTAGAACCGGTTTCTTTGTGGGCTGCAGGGGGCATTGTAGGCCCCCGCGTCCCCTCCGGTGATGCGGGTGTGGTGCGTGGGTGAAGGGCGCGTCTACTGAAGCGCGCGGTGCGTGCGGTGCGATCGAGGCACTCTCCTTTGTTTGCACCCGTACCAAGCCATATTCTCACGAGGATCAAGCGTCATGACCAGCAAAGATGTCCCAGTCATGAGACACGGACGTTTCTGTCGGTTGCGTGTTGGCTACGCCCAACCTGTCTAAGCTGTGATAAGGGTGTAGTGCATTGGTAAAGGCCGCGTCTACTGAAGCGCGCGGTGCGTGCGGTGCGATCGAGGCAGTCTCCTTTGTTTGCACCCGTACCAAGCCATCTTCTCACGAGGATCAAGCGTCGTGACCAGCAAAGATGTCCCAGTCATGAGACACGGACGTTTCTGTCGGTTGCATGTTGGCTACGCCCAACCTGTCTGAGCTGTGATAAGGGTGTCGTACGTGGGTGAAGGGCGCGTGTACTGAAGCGCGCAGTGCGTGCGGTGCGATCGAGGCAGTCTCCTTTGTTTACACCCGTACCAAGCCATCTTCTCACGAGGATCAAGCGTCGTGACCAGCAAAGATGTCACATTCATGAGACACGGACGTTTCTGTCGGTTGCGTCGGTTGCGTCGGTTGCGCCCAACCTGTCTGAGCTGTGATAAGGGTGTAGTGCATTGGTAAAGGCCGCGTCGGCTGAAGCGCGCTGTGCGTACGGTGCGGCGCGATTGAGGCATTCTGAAAGAGCTGCCAAGGAGAGCCCCGCATAATGTCCACCAACGAAACATCCTATTTTCTCTGTTGTGTGCTGCCCCCCCCCCCCCCCCCACTCTTGCGAGAACAACCTCTTCTCAGGACAACAGCAGGTGTTGTTTCCGCAACTTTTAGGGCTTTACCGTTGTTCTCAGGGGAGCGGGGGGGGGGGAGTGATGCCGCCTTTTGTGCAATGAGTCTTCCAGTCCCTCCATTTGCTCCCCCTATCTTTAAGAATTTAGAATTCAGTTCAGGGGCTACGGGCCACAAGTGTGTGGGTCAATACACTCAGCACAATAGAGCTCATTGCATTCACACACGTGATGGGATACAAGGCACAAACCCCAGCCTCACCCCCTCCTTCACCTTTGCATAGCAGCTCACTTGTTGGCATCAACAATTGTTCGGCACAGGCAAGGGCTGCCATGGTGGGCGCTCAGGAAGAGTATCCGCACTCTACAACTGTTGCGTGTCCCCATGTCGTGCCAGGCTGCGTTATACTATACTATATATCTCTCGGGGACGACACCGATTATGCCAAGTTTCTGGGTTTTCGCGGGTTGGCGACCTTGTTGCCTAATTTCTGTCAACTGAGTGTTCCGGGGGCAGGGGTATGTGGGGTATATTCGGAAAGCCCTTGAAAAGGGCTATTTGGAACACCCCAGGTCTGCTTGCTGGACTGACGACATGTCTGAGATTTTTGTCCGTTTTCGACGATGCTTGTGTTGTTTGCTGCCTCTTTTTGTTAACAGGCAGCTGCCATGTCTTCATACAAATTCACGTCACGGGCTGTTGCTTCCCCGGACGCACCACAGAAACCTTTGGTGCGTAAAATTATACATGTACTATACTACACCACTGCACTGTGGTATGCGGTATGCGGTAGTCGCACAAACACCAGAGTGCTCACAACAAGCCATCCCAACGAAGTGGCTGCGGGATTCCGGAGTCATTTGTATGCCATTTCTTGGGGTGCCAGGTGGTACTTTCACCGTGCCCCGGCTTTCCGGCGGGGACTCGTTCTGTGTACGCAGCCCCCGGCGTTTCCGGGGCCCGGATAAGGCCAAGACCCCATCCCCATATGTGCAAATGAATTGCGTCTTCGCGTCTTCGCATTACACACATACCCTGCAGCTCTCTCATCACCACCCCACACACCTGTGGGGATTCCACTCGAAGCAATCGCTGCACGCGAGAACATGGGTCTCACTCTTTGACGCCACCGAAGGTACGACATTGAGCTGGGGAGATGGTTTCTTCAAAACAGTCCACACGGAGAAACCACGCTTTATTGCCGTTTTTGCAGGCAGGTGCGGCAATGCTACAGCGACCTGCACGCAACCTCCCGACGACATATGGTCGCCTGGAGGCAACAGGGCAGCGGACTGCTGCACCATTACGCCACATCAACGTATGCACGCGTGACTCACAGAGAGCGACTCTGGACTCAGATGCTGTGTACTTGGCGCCATACATCCATGCAGAGACTCACCAGAATCCCCAGCCGACCATTGCAAGAGGGCTGGTCCTGTAGAGAGGATGTTTACAGAGCTGCCGCTGCCACTGTGCACCCGCTTCCGAAACGCTCCAGCACAAGTCTGTCTGATTCAAAGCGAATACGCACACCGCCCACCTCAGTAGAGAGGCCCACGACATGCGAGCCCCCCAGGCCGCCACCCCAATGAATACTGCAGTCAAGCATACCCCCACCCCCTGACCGTATATACCGGCATTGGCGCACTGGGATGCCTTGGGCACGGCAGTTCCCGCTATTGGATGGTACCAGCTTCATCTTGTCCTCACTGCGTACGTATTGTGTCCGCTACCGCAGCCCCTTGTGGGACAATTGCATTGGACTGATCCTTGATTCCGAGAGATTTCTTGAGTGCCTTCCGGCGAGCGGGCTTTGCCAGCTCGCCGTGGCTGGAACCCAAAAAGAATACACCAGCATTGGTACACTGGGTTCTGAATGCCAATTTCCTTACCCCCCCCCCCCCCTCTTCAACTCTCCTCAGCACTGGTCTGCTCCTGGATTACAATGGGGTAGTATAGCTTGATCATTGGATGCATCACCTGGTTTCAGACTCAGCAAATCCCTCACCACGTGTCAGATCCGCTACCACAGCCACTGTGGGATCATCGTAGCACTGGACAGCTCTGAACCTTGATCCCGAGGGGTTACCTGGAGTACTGTGAAGTGAGCGGGCTACGCCAGCTCATCTTGGTCTGAACCCAAAAAAAAAAAGGTAGTATAGCTTGATCAATTGGGATGAGCCCCGGGCAGGGCTTACAGCACCAACAGCAAACCAGCAGTGCGCCTTTCTGTACTGCACCGTGCAGACTCCTTTGGGGTTGACAAAGCAGGGCTTATCCAGGACAGAAAGCGTGCCTTCGGGCTGGTGGCCGATGAAAGGCTGTGTCCCAGTCGAGGCATCGGACCCCCAACCCCCCTCACCCCGCTTTTTCCCGCTTCGGCGTTTTCCATTTGTGCGATCCAAAGGTCAACCCCTTAAACTTTGGTTCAGCACCCTGTCCCCTTTGCAGTGCGTAGACGTTGTTCCCGGCAGCTTGCCACCACCATGGGAATCCTGAAGGGGCGGGCGTGGTGATTTATCTCACAAAACTCGACGTTTCTAACATGTTTCATCCATGTACATTGCCGGCATGGCATGCACACCAGCCGACAAGCCTACCCGACAATTTCAGACGATATATGTCTGATATATGAATGCCAGTCTACGTGCAGGGAGGGTCAGGGACAGTGCAGGGTGCAGTATGCAAGCAGGGCAGTGGGCGGCGAGACAGTACCACTTTAAACTCGACGTTTCTAACATGTTTTATCCATGTACCCCCCCCCCCCCTTTGTATAACCTACGGCCTTGTCCAAGCTACAGTAGGCGTAGGGACCGTATTAATTTGGGACTCTGACGTAGCTTATACAACGGGGGGGCACACCATGCCACATCCAGCACAGCCCCAACACACCAACTACTGGGCTCTGCGAACGCGGAAACGACACCAGCAGGAGCACCGGCCGCAGCGGCCGACAGAACGCAGCGACCCGACGCAACATGCGAAGGGAAGAACGGGGGACTATCCAGGGCCCCGTAAAGAAACAACAACCCGACGGAATGTCACACAGGGGGGGGGGGGGGGTTAAATTGCCGCCTGACGGCTCCACCCACTTCAGAATTCAAGCAGACAACCGCGTTTGCGCCTTTACAACGACCACCTTTTGGATGGTCCCGGAGGGCCTGCCCGTGCCCAGGAACTCCCGGGCCGCCCACTTCCCCCGCTCCACGGCCGTCGTGCGGTACCTCGACGACATCCGGTTATCTTCCCCAGACCCCGACGCGCTGCACTCTTTAATCCGCTTGCTGCGTCCCGGGGGGTGCGTCCTGAATGACAAGTCCCGGGCGGAGCCAATGCCAACCACCACGTGGGTGGGGCAGGAGATGGACGGAGAGGCCCACACAATCCGCTCCCTCCCCCCCCCCCCCCCGTATGTACCCCCCCCTCCCCTTTGTAATAGCTACGCCCTTGTAATAGCTACAGTAGGCGTAGGGACCGTATTAATTTGGTACCTAATTTTAATTCGGTACAAATGTAGTGCAGCCGCATAACACATGGGTTTGCCGGAGGTGCACTCATACCATGCATTCTCTGACGTGTATGTCGGTAGTTGTATGTGCCGTGCGCAAGCCACGCCCTTGTAATAGCTACAGTAGGCGTAGGGACCGTATTAATTCCGTACTTTGGCGTAGCTATTACAAGGGGGGGGGGGGGTAGCTTCCGGGTGTCCGGTAACGGCAGGTGTCCGTGGGACGCCGGCCGACACCGAGCCCCCCCCAATCGGTATGCCGTATTTTAACCGCCACTGCCCGTGCCCAGGGAGTGAAAAGGGCGGATTACAATGATGACCTGTAGTCCCCCCCCCCCCCCGGGCGAGACGGTAACACGGCCCCGCGAATGCTGTCGCATGGTCCCTCTCACGCCCACCTCCTGACCCAAAAGATCGCGGCTCGGCACTTCACAGACCAAATGGGCACCCACGCCGGTGCTGTACCTGTCCACCCCCTGCCGCCCCCTCCTGTGCGCCGCGCCCGGTTTTCAAAACTGATGGCGCCACCACTGCTCACGCGTGGGTGTGTTCTTCTCCTTCCGTGTCCTACGAAACAATACATAGATACGCACGCAGCAACCCCCGCCCCCCCCACCCCCAAAGTCGGTGGCGCGTAAAGTAGGGTCCTCTGCTTTCTTTTTCTTCGTTTTGGCTGCTCACCGCCCCCCCCCCCCCCCCCGCCCGCGCCCCCACTCTCTCACTCCCGTGTCTCCGGCCAAACCGCACATGATCTGCATCGGGTGCAGCCCATCCCGACGACATGTCCTGCCCATCCGTAGAACACAGCAGCTCTGATACTTGTCTCCGATTCACGTGCCTTGAGACTGCGCCGCTTTGCTCCGCCTCTCCCAAGCGCTGTGCCAACGGGAGTAGAATGTACATCACAGAGACGAGGTACAACGTGTAGCTACAGAGATCGGGACCCCCTCCCTCCCCATGCCCAGACCCATTGCCCAAAGGTCAAAGGGCGAGGTTGTGCATTGTGAAGTGACTGAGCTGAGGGTCCGAAAGAGGAGTATTGCCCCCCCCCCCCCCCTCCCACGGTTTGGCCAACGGCTCAGCAGTGCGTTGCCTATCAGCAGCTCGTGAGTCAGCTCTGGCATACACACTTCTTCAAAACATGCCCTGAGTGAACGACTCACTGCTCTGTGCAGTTCCAGTAACGCCACTTACGCGTGACCAGTATGACGCTGATGCTTTTTACTGACCCCCCTGCCCCCTCTTGCGCTTCTGAAGGTGAAAAGGTTTGCGGGCTTCCCCCACTTACCGGGCAAATACGAATATTTTTAAAATACGAATATTTTGCGGAAAAAAAATTAATATTTAGCAAAAATTTTGTTTTTGCCACTAAATAGCCCAAAAAATAATTTATTTTTGCGATTATTTTGAATTTGCGAGCCAAAAACTGTGTATTCCACCCATAAAATAAATTTATTTTTTGCGATTAATTTTGTCCCACTACCATTTTGCGTTTGATACTGTGTCCTCAATGCTGCTGTTTGCTTCAAATCTTGTAGGGACCAAACTTATCAGTTGTCTTGCAGTTGTCCACCTGATGAAATAAATTTGTTCCATGCACAACAAAGCTTGTCACAACACGAAGAATACACACAGAACTCTCATCAAAACCTTACTGGACTTCAACACTGTCATCTGTGGTCATCTCCGGTCGGGGCAGATAGGGGAAGCAACAAGGGTCCTTGCATCATACGTGTACGATTGTTTACAAACAGTACAAACCCTACACTCTTCGAATTATTTATTCAATTAACCTATTTTTTTTGTGAACTCCTGTGTCCCGAACGGCAGAATTATTTAAAAATTTTGCGTTTCTTGTTTTTTTTGCGCTCAGAAAAAAACACTTTGGAATTAAATATTTTGGCAAAATATTGGAATTTGCCCGGTAGTGCTGAAGTCATTACTTCATCCTCACCTCCCTTCCATTCGGACAGCGATCATTACTTCATCCTCACCTCCCTTCCATTCGGACAGCGAAAGTGAACCCCCAGGTTGGTCTCGGGTCTCGTCAGTTCAACCCCTTTTGGGGTGGCGCACAGCCAGGGGGCTATCCCCCATGCCTCTGAGGTTGAAAACCTGGCCACCCGTGAACACCACAAGGAACAAAACACTGTCCATCTTTGTCCATCGGTACCAAGAATACACACAGAGTTGGGGAAAGCACAACAATAGGAGTCGCGGTTTTGTCATGACCCCCCTGCACCATTTTTTTGCCAACAACCCTGCGCTTGAAAGAAACACGGGAAAACACGAAACTACATAACCCTGTGGGTTCGGGTATGCTAGGCAGAACATCCTGCAAATCAGCACACCTGAAGTGAGTTTCGCATCAAATGCATCCAGATTGCATGATGTACCATGGGAAGAATTTTTGAGACGAACGTCCACCCAGTCCGGCGGGATTTAAGGAGGTGAGCAACCATTTCTTGTTGCACCGCGGCCTACTCACCCACCAGCTGGATAGCTTGCACTATGTTTGGACCCCCCCCCCCCTGTCTAAGCTATGGAAAAGTCCCAATTGATACGGCCCCGACGCCTACTGTAGCTTAGACAAGGCCGCAGGTTACACGGACCGCATACACGGTGAACTGGTGCAAGAAAGGGGAATACAATGCACAAATATCCCCACAATCAGAGCTGTGTGTCAAAACATGTGTCTAGGACCCTATGTATCTAGCAAATTCGTCACCGAACCCATGTCTTATGTGGCGAGACTACATTTACTAAATTTGGTACCGAATTAGATTAGGTCCCCAATTTTGCCAAATTAATGCGGTCCCTAGGCCCACTGTAGCTTAGACAAGGCCGCAGCTTATAGACTTTGCCAAAGAGTGCATCTTTCCCCTCTCATCATCAGCCTACGGAGTCCCGTGGCATGCGGTGTGGGCGGCGAGAACCGCCGTTGCACTGGTCAGGAGGTAGTGTGGAGGCCTCTGCTCTTGTATGCTTACCCCTTAGGCCACTGCATTCCGGCCAACTGGAAAATTCCTGGAAAATACAAAAGACAACACACGAAACAGAGCATGTGGTGCGGTAGGCACCCTCTGTGATGCTCACACTCGCCACTTTGGTGCCGTTCACTCTTGTGTTTCTACATCAAAAGTTACCTTTGGTTCCAGTCTGGGTTTCTGGAGAGTTTGGCCCTTTGGCGGAGCGCCATGTCATCAGTTTCTAAGGTGATCCAGTGGTGATCCCTGGATTCTCAGTCTCTCACCGAGCATAAAGGGGAAGGCCAGTCGTGGGGTAGTTCAGCCTTCTTCCCCGATATTGATACGGAGCCATGCACTGGGCAGCAGTAGGGTGAGTTGGATTGGGGCCAGAGTAGAGGGTCGGGCACTGGGCCGGCGACGGCGAGTGCGGCTCTGGGGCAATAGCAGGGAGCTGTGCACTGGGCAGTAGAGGAAGAGAGGTGCCGTGGGGAAGCATCCGCGGATGCTGTGACACCACCAGTTCCCCAACAACTGCAGGCCTGCAGCTCATGGGTGTTGCGGTGTGCGTTGCGTTCAGGGCTGAGCAACAGAGGGGGCCTACGTCGCCTTCTGTCCCTTTCCCTCTGCCCGAATGCATCGTCTGTCCCAGGCTTTTTTGTTCGTTGCGGCTGCCATCCAATGCATCATAAAGGTACGTGTCGCCATTTCGTCTGCTGCCCCCGCCTGAAGACGATGGCCCGGGCGCCAAGCTCCGATCCGCAACACCCCGACACCCCGGTTGCAGTGGCCAGCTCCCAGTCACATGCACCTGCACACCCACGTGCACCTGCACGTGCACCGGCCAGGCCACGGCTTAGTGGCGGCCGTGACCTATACCGGGCCGGGGAGGGGGGGGGGTCAGAAGCCAAAAAAAAGAAAGCGTTTGTGTACCTACAATCGACCTCCAATTTCGGGCCCCTTCGATCAATTTCATTTTTTCCCTGAGGAACAAGTTTGTGATGTGGGTGGGCCACAGGAGCCCAGGCTGCCATTCCGCCCCCCCTTGCCCCCCCCCCCCTTCGGTAACGGTAAGCCGTAGCCAGGGATGCATCAGCAGAGAAGGGACCTCACAGGCGGCCCCAGAAGCGGTTTGACAGGCGGTTGGAGGAGGTTGCCAAAGCGGTTGGGGGGCGGTTACTGTCGGTTACAAATGCCATTGAGCCTGGCACTTTGCCGTTAGGGAGACAGCGGTGGGACATAGGCTGGGGGCCCTGGAAGGGGGAGGGGGGGGGGGGGTACCCCCCCCCTTCCAGTGCATCCCTGGCCGTGCCCTGGCACCGGGACATGAAAACATGCAACGCCTGCTTTTCGCTCCCGCGGCGACAGGCACAACGCAGACAGGGAGTCGACTCATGCCAATGGGGTGCCGCGCAGGCTGCAGCGCCAGTGCCTCGGCTCTCTGTATCGTCTCGTGCAGTGCGCCAAATGTACAAGTCCATGCTCCACGTTGCCAAGCTGCATCCCACGAAGGATTATGACACAGGTCTGTCTTGTGGCTGCGGGTGTGCATGGTAGTACAAGAGGAATCCTCGTGCCATGCCTCTGTTTTCCTTGGTCGGCTGAGTAGCTGGGGGTTGCTAACCCCCCCCCTCCCGCCGCCTGCAAGACCTCAAGGCAACATCCAGGACTGGTCTGGTTTGCGCTGCAGTGCAGCAAGGCAAAACCATGAACTGGGAATGGTGGCGATGACCATATGCCTGTGTCACGGGGGTATATGCGAGCTCAGTATCCGTTGCTCATGGCCCCTGAACCCCCCCCCCCCCCCGGGAGACCGTCACTTGGCCCAAAAAGCACAGGCAATACCACGCGCCAAAGGCGCCGAAGAAAAATTTTCTTTTGGTTATGCTGGAACTGGGGGGAGGGAGGACCCTTGCAATCCCCGCACCCCCCACCCAGGAGACCGTCACTTGGCGACCGTCTCCCCCCCCCCCCTCGACCACCTCACGGCAAACGCCCCGTCCATACCGGTCGGCAGTCGGGTGTGTGTGTGCGCACACGCGCGTGCCAATGGCTGAGTGAGTGCCCCCCCCACTCCCTCACTTGCGCAAGCGCTGCCGCCCATGGCACGGGCTACATAGGCCTAGCGGCCACTACGTGGGTCCCCATGGGTGCTCAAGTACCCACATTGTCACCAAATGATCACCCAAACCCATCCCAGGGGTAACGGAAGGGTTTCATGAAAAATCGAATTTTGAAAAGTTTTTAGGTGCCACTAAACAGCCTACCCAGCGTGAAAACGGCTGAGTCCTCGCTGGCAAGGGGCCATATGGGGGGGGGGGGGGGTGCGATTGGGGTTACCGGGAGTTGGGACCCCCGCCACGGGATAGGGATAGGTCCATACACAAGAAAAAAGTTCTTCAGGACCCAGGTCCAAATATACACACAGCGGCCACAATACGCAAAGAAGTTTTGACCCCCCCCCCCCCCCCGGGGGGGATGCCCACGGGGGGGGGGGGGGCGGTGGTCAAAATCAAAAAAATCATTGGGGGTCCAAGCACGAGTGACCTTTGTTTTCCTGAGCCGCTCGTTTCAGTTCCCTCTTGTGGGCACTGCCTTGTCTAATCACGGGACCCCGCCTGGCCGTCGTGTTCCTGGGCCCAAATCGATGCCCGGCGCCGGCCCGGCGCGCTGACGTTCCCCCCACGGGGGGTTGCGGCCCGCCAGGACCCAACCCCAAAGGGGGGGGGGAGGGGGCTCTACGAACCCAAAGCGGTTGTACGGAACAATGGGTTTTGTGGGCGCCGCAGGCGCCGGAGATTTTGTTGTAGTCTTGCGGGCAGGGGGTGAACTGTTGTTGTCACGACATGTGTTCATACCCTTGGTTTGGGGGTGAAGGCGGGTCCAGAAATTGTCCAAATCCTGCAACCGCCGCTGGCTGCCCTTCCAGCGCCGTCCATTTCTTTACCTGGATATTGGGCTGGCTCCTCCTCCTCCTCCTCCGGGACGGTGCAACTGTGTTTTGCGATTCCGATTGAACAACCGTCCCGCATGCACTGCAAACACTGGACGCTGCACTCTGAGGGAAGCGTGAGTCGCTGGGGCAGCGGGACCCCGAAAACGCGAGAGGGGGTGTGCGTGTGCGCGTGAGTGTGTACGCGTGTGAGTGTGTCAGTGAGACGTCACACCGAAGGTGCTCGCTGATGGAGAGGGATGACTTGGTTGAACCCAGGTTGCAGTGAGCCCCGAGCACCAGTCGCTGCATGTGCCCTGTCTGTGTGTTGCTGTGTGTTGGGTGTGTTAGTGTCTGATCCTGGTCTGTGCTGCAGTTTGCGCTGCAGGATCTGAAGATTGCTCTGGCAAATACTCCAAGTGTGCACCCACTGTTTGTATTGTACTGTATTGTATACTACAAGAGTGAGTGTGTACGCGGGCGAGGCAGTCGTCGTGTGGCTCTGGGCGAGGGCCTGGGCGTGGGCATGGGCGTGGGCGCAGACGTGCGTGTGCGCGAGGGACGGCAAATCGAGGACATGGGAACTGTGGCCGTCGGGTGAACCGTGACGCGGATGTGGGTGTGGAGGTGGCGCGGGGCCGTGGGCGAGGGTGCGGGCGCGTGGGTGTGAATGGGGGCGGGAATCGGCCGGGCTGCGGACGTCTCCCGTGGGTTGCCTGTCCCCCTTCTGAGGGGGGCGCACATGATAAGGAGCCGACGAACAGGACAATGGAGAAGCAAAAGGAACACAAAGGCACTGCAGATGGGCAGACACATGGAGAGAGAGGTAGAGAGGGGATGGAGGGCAGGGATGAATTAAAAGGTGGGCAGGTCGCCCCCCCCCCCACAGCGCCCGGCCTATGCGCAGCTAACTGGGGCCCTGGCGGCAAGTGCCGGCTTCAATGGCATTTGCAACCGACAGTAACCGCCCCCAACCGCTTTGGCTATCTCCCCCAACCGCCTGCCTAACTGCCTCTGGGGCCGCCTCGGAGGTTCTTCCCCTTCTATGTCAGTTTTTCGGTTTGAGGCCGATCCGGCATCCAAAATGGTCATAACTCGGTTTAGGCGCGTCGAGGCTGACAAAAATTGACCAGCACCCGGACCATGGGACGTGCATTCGCAAGCTCCACATTTTCGTCCCCCGCAAAAACTCGCCAATAATGGACGCAGCCCCGGGGGGCGCACCGGCGACGCTTCTCCCCTCCCCTTCAAGCGCAGGCCTGTTCCCCAGAGGCAGTCCGTCGGCTGCACTGCTTTTGCCGTCCGGTGTGCAGTCCGCGAGCAGATCAAGGCGGGTTTCATGAAGAACCGGGACCTGAGCACCGAGAAGGACATTTATAAGGCGGTGTGTTCGGCGTCCAGTCCGGTGCTCATGTTGTGTGGCGGTCCCCTGTCGCGCACACCCAACCGCCTGCACACAGGGCGTTTCTTGACGGACAAGCTTGTCTTTTGCGTGAAGCAACGTTGACCTCCAGTTGCCATCGGTTGCCATCTACCCGCCGTCGGTTACCCTCGAACCACCACCGGTTGCCCTCTAACCGCCGTCGGTTACCCACTGTCGGTTACCCTCCAACCGCCGCTGGTTACCCTCCAACCGCCGTCGGTTACCCACCGTCGGTTACCCTCCAACCGCCGCTGGTTACCCTCGAACCGCCGTCGGTTACCCACCGTCGGTCACCCTCCAACCGCCGCCGGTTACCCTCCAACCGCCGCCGGTTACCCACCGTCGGTTACCCTCCAACCGCCGCCGGTTACCCTCGAACCGCCGTCGGTTACCCACCGTCGGTCACCCTCCAACCGCCGCCGGTTACCCTCCAACCGCCGTCGGTTACCCACCGTCGGTTACCCTCCAACCGCCGTCGGTTACCCTCCAACCGCCGTCGGTTACCCACCGTCGGTTACCCTCCAACCGCCGTCGGTTACCCAGCGTCGGTTACCCTCCAACCGCCGCCGGTTACCCTCCAACCGCCGTTGGTTGCTCTTCAGCCGCTGTCGGTTGCCCTTCAAGTGCCCTCCGGGTAGACAATAGGCCTCCCCCCAACGGGCACCATTGCCGAGCGCATTCGAGGAGGCGTCAGGGCTTGTGCTATACGAATATTGACCATTTGCCAATCAATTTCCGGCGCAACGTGTGACAAAAAACGCGAAGAGAAGAAAACTGAACACATTTTGTTGTCAGCCCCATGCGGCCGCATGCCAAATCATTTTTAGGGGGCGCATTTAGCGCAGTGCACGCAACTATTTGGGCGTGTGGCCACACCAGAGACCCATAGTGATACTAGGTGGGGCATTATTGTTGTTTGAGGGTAGGTTTTGACCCTTCTTCCACATTGGGGATCCTTTGCAACGGTGAAGTTCGGCAACAAAACAAAAATTGGCTTGCAGTGGAAGTGGAGCGGTCTGATGGCGTTGTGCCACCAGTCGGCGCTGTAGCCGGGGAGCTCTAACCCCCCCTGCCCCCCGTCTGGCAGTCCTCCCTCTCTTCCGCGAGGGATGCGCTTGAGTGGGAGGGGGGGGGCTAAGCAGCGGCGTCAAGCCGCAGAAACGGCGGGCGGTTGGACGGCGGTTGCCGGTGGGTACACATCGTGTGCGGTTGGAGGGCCGTGGGGGGCGGGCAGGGCTGACCGTCACTCCAAAAAGCCCCCCCCCCCCCCTCATGTTGTGTGGCGGTCCCCTGTCGCGCACACCCAACCGCCTGCACACAGGGCGTTTCTTGACGGACAAGCTTGTCTTTTGCGTTAAGCAACGTTGAACTGCAGCTGCCATTGGTTGCCATCTACCCGCCGTCGGTTACCCTCGAACCACCGCCGGTTACCCTCCAACCGCCGTCGGTGACCCTCCAACCGCCGTCGGTTACTCTCGAACCACCGCCGGTTACCCCCCAACCGCCGTCGGCCACCCTGAAACCACCGCCGGTTACCCTCCAACCGCCGTCGGTTACCCTCCAACCGCCGTCGGTTACCCTCGAACTACCGCCGGTTACCCCCCAACCGCCGTCGGTTACCCCCCGACCGCCGTCGGTTACCCCCCAACCGCCGTCGGTTACCCCCCAACCGCCGTCGGTTACCCCCCAACCGCCGTCGGTTACCCCCCAACCGCCGTCGGTTACCCCCCAACCGCCGTCGGTTACCCTCCAACCGCCGTCGGTTACCCCCCAACCGCCGCCTGTTACCCTCCAACTGCCGCCGGTTACCTTCCAACTGCCGCCGGTTACCTTCCAACCGCCGTTGGTTGCTCTTCAGCCGCTGTCGGTTGCCCTTCAAGTGCCCTCCGGGTAGACCATAGGCCTTCCCCCAGCGGGCGCCATTGCCGAGCGCATTCGAGGAGGCGTCAGGGCTTGTGCTGTCCGAATATTGACCATTTGCCAATCAATTTCCGGCGCAACGTGTGACAAAAAACGCGAAGAGAAGAAAACTGAACACATTTTGTTGTCAGCCCCATGCGGCCGCATGCCAAATCATTTTTAGGGGGCGCATTTAGCGCAGTGCACGCAACTATTTGGGCGTGTGGCCACACCAGAGACCCATAGTGATACTAGGTGGGGCATTATTGTTGTTTGAGGGTAGGTTTTGACCCTTCTTCCACATTGGGGATCCTTTGCAACGGTGAAGTTCGGCAACAAAACAAAAATTGGCTTGCAGTGGAAGTGGAGCGGTCTGATGGCGTTGTGCCACCAGTCGGCGCTGTAGCCGGGGAGCTCTAACCCCCCCTGCCCCCCGTCTGGCAGTCCTCCCTCTCTTCCGCGAGGGATGCGCTTGAGTGGGAGGGGGGGGGCTAAGCAGCGGCGTCAAGCCGCAGAAACGGCGGGCGGTTGGACGGCGGTTGCCGGTGGGTACACATCGTGTGCGGTTGGAGGGCCGTGGGGGGCGGGCAGGGCTGACCGTCACTCCAAAAAGCCCCCCCCCCCCCCTCATGTTGTGTGGCGGTCCCCTGTCGCGCACACCCAACCGCCTGCACACAGGGCGTTTCTTGACGGACAAGCTTGTCTTTTGCGTTAAGCAACGTTGAACTGCAGCTGCCATTGGTTGCCATCTACCCGCCGTCGGTTACCCTCGAACCACCGCCGGTTACCCTCCAACCGCCGTCGGTGACCCTCCAACCGCCGTCGGTTACTCTCGAACCACCGCCGGTTACCCCCCAACCGCCGTCGGCCACCCTGAAACCACCGCCGGTTACCCTCCAACCGCCGTCGGTTACCCTCCAACCGCCGTCGGTTACCCTCGAACTACCGCCGGTTACCCCCCAACCGCCGTCGGTTACCCCCCGACCGCCGTCGGTTACCCCCCAACCGCCGTCGGTTACCCCCCAACCGCCGTCGGTTACCCCCCAACCGCCGTCGGTTACCCCCCAACCGCCGTCGGTTACCCCCCAACCGCCGTCGGTTACCCTCCAACCGCCGTCGGTTACCCCCCAACCGCCGCCTGTTACCCTCCAACTGCCGCCGGTTACCTTCCAACTGCCGCCGGTTACCTTCCAACCGCCGTTGGTTGCTCTTCAGCCGCTGTCGGTTGCCCTTCAAGTGCCCTCCGGGTAGACCATAGGCCTTCCCCCAGCGGGCGCCATTGCCGAGCGCATTCGAGGAGGCGTCAGGGCTTGTGCTGTCCGAATATTGACCATTTGCCAATCAATTTCCGGCGCAACGTGTGACAAAAAACGCGAAGAGAAGAAAACTGAACACATTTTGTTGTCAGCCCCATGCGGCCGCATGCCAAATCATTTTTAGGGGGCGCATTTAGCGCAGTGCACGCAACTATTTGGGCGTGTGGCCACACCAGAGACCCATAGTGATACTAGGTGGGGCATTATTGTTGTTTGAGGGTAGGTTTTGACCCTTCTTCCACATTGGGGATCCTTTGCAACGGTGAAGTTCGGCAACAAAACAAAAATTGGCTTGCAGTGGAAGTGGAGCGGTCTGATGGCGTTGTGCCACCAGTCGGCGCTGTAGCTGGGGAGCTCTAACCCCCCCTGCCCCCCGTCTGGCAGTCCTCCCTCTCTTCCGCGAGGGATGCGCTTGAGTGGGAGGGGGGGGGCTAAGCAGCGGCGTCAAGCCGCAGAAACGGCGGGCGGTTGGACGGCGGTTGCCGGTGGGTACACATCGTGTGCGGTTGGAGGGCCGTGGGGGGCGGGCAGGGCTGACCGTCACTCCAAAAAGCCCCCCCCCCCTCCTGGCCCTCCTGCAAGTGGCATCCCTGTCCCCCCCTCCCCTCACTCATTGGTCCGTTGCACACGGGTGAGAAAGCCATCAAGCAGGCCATTGCTTAAGGAGACCCCCCCCCCCCACCCACCCATGGCCTTGTGTGACATTCACGTTGCGGGTTGTGGTGAGCACATCCCAGCCTGGGGTCTTCATGATGATCGCATCCCGGGCACTGATCAGGCCGTCAGGGGAGGACGCCATGGGCAGAAGTTGCATTGGGATGCCAATAGGCGCCGCCACAGGCTAACAGAGCCAACCACCAAGGCCTTGTGCCAACCCCCCCCCCCCCCCACACCCCCGCCCCCCGGGGGTGGGATACCGAGGCCTTGTGCCAAAGCCCCCCGGGGGTGGGTTTGGGTCAGAGGCCAAAAAACAAGTTTGTGTACCTCCAATTTCCGGCCCCTTTGATAAATCTTATTTTTTGCCGGAGGAAAATTTTTTTTGATGTGGGGGGGCGGCCTGGGGGGGGGGGGGGTCGGGCATGTCGGGTAACCCTAACCCTAACCCTAACCCTAACCCTAACCCTAACCCTAACCCTAACCCTAACCCTAATCAAGACTGAATATTGGGACCGAGCTGGTGGGGGAGGGAACATCAGCTATGATTGGTGAAGGACATCAAGAATGATTCACACATTGATGGCTCTTGACAAAGTGAAATCAGCTTGCAAGTGAACCCCATCACCATGAGCTCATTTCACCCGTTTGTGCATCCCAAATGGTCTAGGATCAGGTTTGGAAAAATGCGTTTTAGACCCATTTTTGACCCATTTTTGGTTCCAAAACAGCCCATTTTCAAGGCATTTTGGGATTCTCGGAGGACCAAAATGGGCCACCAGAAGCTCAAAACGGTCCAAAAACACTTGTTTTAGCGTCGCACATGGTCTAGGATCATTTTTGAGAAAAGGCATCTTTTTGCCCCTATTGGACGTTGTTGACCCATTTGGGCACCCACCTGTTTGGGCTTGAGCTTGCAGCTTGCTGCAGCCGAGTGGGCCTAGGTATTGGGTCTTAGGTGTCCGTTTGGGCAATTCTGAGGGGTGGAAACCACAAAAAGTGGGGGGTTGCGGGTGGAGTAGGTGCCCTCGGAATCGCATTTTGAGCCATGTAGCCAAAGATATGGCCTATTCTTGGTTTTTGGCTGTTGGCATTTGGAGCTTCTGGGGGCCTTTTTGGGCCGTTTCCGGGACATATCATGGAGTTAGAGGGCCGCAAAGAGCTCGTTGACACGGGGAAGTCAAGCCGCAGGTGCAGTGTACCCACCGTTTCCCTTCGTTTGGCCGTTTTGAATGTGTTCCAGGGCTTTTTTGGCCCAAAAGTGGCTGTTTTTGGCCCTAAACTGCAGTTTTTGAAACTGAGGTCCGCCACTTGCGAATCCCGTTCACGGCCGCCACTGTTGAGTTTCTGGCTCAAACTTTGTGTGATTGTACTTCACACCCATAGGTATCATCCACCAAAATTTCACTGAAATCCAAAGCACCATGACGGAGTTCTGATTTTTACCCATTTCGCGCGTGCTGTTGCTTGCTGCTTGCTGCTGTTGCTTGCTGCTAAACCTGGTAGGTCCACCCTAGACACTAAAAAGGGTTATAAAACCAAGACTGGTTCCACCAGCTCGGTGACCCTAACCCTAACCCTAACCCTAACCCTAACCCTAACCTGGTCGATTTTTTTCACCAAAAGTATGGCAAATGATGACTTTTCTGAACCTTCTCGACGCGCCGATTCCAAAAATCCCGTTTTCTTTTTTTTCTGATTTGTGGGTCTGGGTCACCTCCGAGGCCCGGGGGTCAGTCTCGGTGGAATTTTGGGGGTCCTATCACTTGAGCCCTTTTCGGGGGGGGGGTCCGGGCGGAGGGCTGTATCGACCCCCCTCTCCCCGGAAACGAAAACCCGGCCCCCCCCCAGGGCCCCAAACAAACCCCCCCCCCCTCCCCCCTCGGGTCCTTAAGCAACGGCCTCCTCTAAAGGCGGTGTGAAGGCAGGCGTCGCTGGGTCCACCCCTGCCCTACTGCAGCCCTCCCTTTGTCCCTTCCCCTCGGACCGGCCGCCGTCCGTCCCCTCAGTTGCTTTGGGCGAAGTTCAACCGGAAGGAGCTGGAGGCGTTGGTGATGCTGCACAAGTACCGCTCCCTGAAGCGCGCCTACGACGGGCAGAAGTACATGTGACCGCCCGCGTTGCGTGGGCGTCCCCCGGCGTTGCGTCGGCAGCGAGCGCGGCCTTCGCGGTGCTTCGTGGCCGTTTCGCGCCGTCTCATGGGCGTTTCGTAGCGGTTCAGGGGCGTTTCGTAGCGGTTCAGGGGCGTTTCGTAGCGGTTCACGGGCGTTTCGTAGCGGTTCACGGGCGTTTCGTAGCGGTTCACGGGCGTTTCGTAGCGGTTCACGGGCGTTTCGTAGCGGTTCACGGGCGTTTCGTAGCGGTTCACGGGCGTTTCGTAGCGGTTCACGGGCGTTTCGTAGTGTTTCAGGGATTGTACAGCACCGCACCATCCCCCCGCCCCCCCGGCCTGCCGCAATTTGAGGGGTTGCAAGCCGGTTGAAACGGTTGGAGACGGTTGGAAGCAGTTGCAAATCATCGCTTCCGGGGCCTGGAAACCTGCGGAAACCGTTGGACACGAATGGGACCGTTTGGAAACGGTTGGAAACATGTGTTTTCCGAGCATTTGGAACCGTTTGGAACCGTTTGGAACCGTTTGGAACCGTTTGGAACCGTTTGGAAATGTCTTCGGTCGGTGGCTTGAACCGGGGAAGCCGACCAGAGGTTCCGCCTTCACCTTTGCCCAGCTCACTGTGATTTGGTTGTAACCCCCCGATCGCAGTACTGCCCCCGCTTTGCATTGGGACGCGCCCCGGGCACGGTCTGCATCCCCTGTGCGGGGCTGTCCGCGCTTTGTACAACATTCGTGTCGCGGGATCGTGGCCTCTATGTCCTGCCACCCTCCCACCGCGAGACCCGGGATGACCCGTGGTCTTGTCAGAGAGCTGACCCCGCGGACCCGTGCCGGTGTCCCTCCCGAATACGGGGCGCAGGTCGGGGGCCAGGTCCTTCGGTCTTGCGGCGATATACGGAGGGGGCGGAGGAGACTGACATCAGGACGGCCGACAACCGTAGGAGAGGGGGGGGGGGGACGGTTGGGAGCGGTTGCAAACCATCGCTTCCGGGGCCTGGAAACCTGCGGAAACCTTTGGAAACGAATGGGACCGTTTGGAACCGTTTGGAAATGTCTTCGGTCGGTGGCTTGAACAACCCGCCCCCCCCCAAGCCCTGAACCCACAGCCCTGACCCCAGCCAGGGTGGCAGGGACTGGAACACTGGGACAATGCAGGCAGGCCACTGGCCACCAGCCCGAACTTGAGAACTGAATACGCAATGAAGGCCCTGGGGCAGGCGCAGCGGGAGCGAAAGTGGCGGTTCCACACCTGACCAATTGCCCCCCCCCCCCCCCCCCCCAAATGACCATCGTTGGGAAAACGAAATTTACAATCGGGAAAATCCGATTGGGCCATTTTTGGTGCACAACCGTTTGGACTCCAGCCCCCCTGTCTCTTCTGATGTGAGCCTGGGGCAGGGTAGAGCAGGCGACACCCCAGCCCTAACCTACTTAACCCCCCCCCCCCCTGTGTTTTGCTTCAGCGTCCAGGACCTTCATTGGCCCGTGCCCTCAGTCATATGGTCGGTCCCTCTGTCGCGCCGCGCCGGGCGAGCCACGAGGGCCGGGGGGGGGGGGGGGGGGCGGTCAAACCATTCCCTGGCTCTGCCACCGGCCCCCGCGACCACCGGCGTCCCGGACCTTCATAGGCCTAGTGCCGTCTCTTCATATGGGCCGCCCCCGGCGGCGTGGGGGTGTGCGGGGCGCGGCCCAGGCGGTGCAGGGGCGCGGCTGCACCGCCACGGCCCAGGGAGGTGGCCTCTTGGGGCTGGGCCTTCCGCCGCGGTCGCAGCCACACGGGGGGCGCCTTGGCGGCCGCGGTGCCGGCGGGTGGCGGCGCAGAGGCGCAGGGCGGTCCTTAAGGGACCAGACCTTTTTTTGTTTGCTAAGGACCGCCCCAAAGGACAACCGCTAACCGCCAACTGCCACCAACCGCCAACCGCCAACCGCCGCCAACCGCCAACCGCGACCAACTGCCAACCGTCAACCGCTGCCAACCGCCACCAACCACCCATCACCAACTGCCAACTGCCGCCAACCGCCGCCAACCACCAACCGCCTACCGCCAACTGGCAATCTCCACCAAACGCCCACCGCCAATCGCCACCAACCGCCAATCGCCACCAACCATGGTTGAACATATGAGCTACCTGCCGTCGTTTTTGAAAAAACCATATTCCGGAACAGTTTTTTCTGTCCCGTTAAGGACCGCCCTGCAGAGGCCCGCGGCCCGCGCATCCGGACACGGGCGCTCCTCCGCGGACCCCACGTGACGCGGCAGCCCCGGTCCTTCGGTCGCGCCGCGGTACACTGGGCGGGGGCGGGGGGTGGGCGAGGGCAGTCTTTGGGCAGGCCTGGGCTCACCGTTTAAAGGCCTGGGCTCTTCATTTAAAGGCCCTTAACCCGCTCACCCGGTCCCTTCCCCTTCGCATTCGCGTCCAGGGCCTTACAAGGCCTGTGCCCTCCTGAATATGGCTGTCCACCCACACACACCCACACCCACACCCACACATATGTCAGCCAAGGGCAGAACAGTGGGCTCACGGTTTGCAGTCGAAGGTGCCATCCTGACTCCAATCGAGAAGGTACTCAATGGGCAGAACTGTCTCTACCGTCCAAAGGACGACACAAGCGCACGCGTGGACTGCCACGGCAATCGCATCGTGGCGGGGGGGGGGGGTCGCGTGGGGTGCGTTGCGGGATGGAGTGCTGAGGCGAACGAGAGCGATAGGAGCGTAGGGTCGTTGACCCTCGCAGTTTGGGCATGGGTTGGGGGGGGGGGTTTGGCACAAGGCCTTACCCCCCCCCAAATTTGGATGGGGGGGGGGTCAGAGACCAAAGTCAAGTTTGTGTACCGCATATCGGCTGCCAATTTCGGGCCCCTTTGATAGTTTTCTATGTTTTCCTGAGGCACAGGATTTTGACGTGGGTGGGGGGGGTCGCCTGGGGTTGTCCAGGACCCCAAATCCCCCCCCCCCCCCGGCCGGGGGTTCCGTAGGCAATGGGTCGTGATTGGAATCGATACCTCGGCACATATGCCAAGCCATTAACGAGTTGTTACTCTAACAGTGCCACCTCACGCGGAAGGGGGGGGTTTGTGGGGATACGGAGCCACAAGCCGGCGGCCTGGACGGTGACCTCGGCCGCCTGAGCCCCCCCCCCCCCCCGCCCCCGTCAGGGAACGCGGAACCTTGTCTAAGGACGACGACCCCGTCTGACCGGTGGTCTTGTGACCGGAGTTTTGGTGGTCACAACCGCCCGATGACGCGTTTGCCGGCCGGTTTATAGCGGAGAAGGAAGGAAGGAGGGGCTGAGGTGTGGTCCACGTGGGGCCGCCTGGTGCCACGCGGTACACCACCGGCCTTTGTGGAACACCTGCCTTCATGTATACCCACCCCTGGGGTTGTGCACAATGCCTCGGTATCTGATTGTCTGCCTTTGGCGGCGCCTATCGGCCTCTCGCCACCGCTCATTCTGACCCTCTGTGGGCCGGAACGTATTTTGGTTGTGTCAACGGAGCCCCCGGATGACTTGTCCTGTTTGACTACTTCGGGGGTCGGCCGTCCCGGAGACGGGGCTGTTGCCCGTGCTGTTGACCAGATGCATCCCGAGGCCTTGTGCCAACCCCCCCCCCTTTTGCCCCTGCCCCACAGCAATGGTCACCGGCTGTGGGGACATTCATCCCCCCCCCCCCACAGGACATCGCGTGCACGGTGGTGTGTTGGCGTACACCCCTGCAAAGCGTGTTGCTGGGCCTCAGGCTGCGGTGCTCTCCCACCGCAGGGGCCCTGGCCGCCAAGGGCCAGGCTGATGCGTTCGTGTTCCCGTCGCCCCCAGAAACAGAGGAGTGCGGCGGGGCCGGAAGCCCATCAGAGATACGGGGCAGTGAGGGAGGTGATGCCGAGGATGCACCAGAACGGCAGACAACCGCAGGGGGAGGGGGGGTTACCCTCCCTTGGACCCCCCCCCCCACACCAAAGGGGCCATCGTGGGAAAAACAGATATTTACCATTGGGAAAATCTGGTCGGGCCGTTTTGGCACACACACTTTTGGGTCCTAGACCCCCTCCCCTCCCCCCTCCCCTTCTCACCCAGTCGAGCTGGTGAGGTACGGGCACACTGGCCGTGGGTCACCACCTTTGGCGCAAGCCGAGACCCAACCCAACCCAACCCCCTCCCCCTCTCTTCGAATACATCCTCGGACGATGCATGGAAGGGAAGGGGCTTGATGTGCGTTGGGGCGCGGCCTGTGTGGGCAGTGTGGGGGCCCAGGGGTCACGCCCCGTCCCTGCGACACTCCATTGGGACTGACCCGCCAGACTGACCGGCCCCATGACCGCGGAGGAGGGGGAGGGCGGCCAATCACCAGCCGAGTGTGCGGGTGCGCGAGGGGGGGGGGAGAGGATGAACGGTGGAGAGGGGCGGTTTGGGGGGGGGGGGGTGGAGGTTGGCGTGGGGTGAGGGGGGTCCTGCTGGCCCCATTCCACAGCCGTACAGGTGCGCCCCCATCCCCCTCCACGGCTCCCTCCGCGCCACTGTAACGCAGCTCTATTGAGACGGAAGCACAGCATTGGACTAGAGGCTGCAAGTGCCTAAGGGGGTGTACCGTGCACTGTGCGCGCGCTGTGCGAAAAGTTGGCTGTTCTCCACCACCGGGAGTTCGGTAAGTTCAGAAGATTGAAAGGACGTCGTTGAATGGCTGCTGCAGTGGACGGGGCTATAGGGGGCAGAATTTAGGTCCCTGGGACCCATGGCAAGCATCAGATGTTTGAATTTTTGAGTTTTGAATGGATTGTGCATGATTCCGCAGTTGTGTGGTTTTCAGGGTTGTTACCTGGATAATCACCGGAATAATTGGCGCTGTGCGTGCGCTGTGCGAAAACGCCCCCTTGGACTAGAGGCTGCAAGTGCCTAAGGCGGGGGCATCCAGTCAATCGGATCCGACCATTGCTCTCTCTCGCTCTCTCGCCGCGCCCCCCTCGCCAGCCACACACTCGCGTTTCGCATTGACCCGGCCTTCACAAGGGACCTCCAAGTTCCTGCCCCGGACCCACGGCTCTGCAGCTTGCGTTCCCCACCCGGAATCGCGACCACGCTGACCCCTGTACCACTGACACACACCCATTCTGGGGGCGTACCGTGCGCTGTGCAAAAAGTTGGCTGTTCTCCACCACCGGGAGTTCGGTAAGTTCAGAAGATTGAAAGGACGTCGTTGAATGGCTGCTGCAGTGGACGGGGCTATAAGGGGCAGAATTTAGGTCCCTGGGACCCATGGCAAGCATCAGATGTTTGAATTTTTGAGATTTGAACTGATTGTGCATGATTCCGCAGGTGGTTTTCAGGGTTGTTACCTGGATAATCACCGTAATAATTGGCGCTGTGCGAAAACGCCCCCTCTGTCCACCTTCGAGGGGGGGCTTGTGCTCCGTGTCGGACCGCGGCATCTGTGCTCAACATCGGCGCCATCCGGACAGCCCAAGGGAACGTGGGCGCTGCACAGGCTCCACTGGTGTAGTCCGGCGGCGGAACGCACGGCAGATGTGCATGTCTGTTGTTGATGGGTGCTGCTTCTTGCCTTCTTCCAGTGCATCGCCCCGTGTTTTCAGACGTTGCCCCTGATGTGGCCGCTGAGTGCCGAATCGTTCAGAGTGTGGCCCCCTGGGGTCCCAGACTTGGAGCTACTTCTCTTTGCCCCTTCAAGGCACCTGCCTCCGCCTTGGGATTTTGGGTTTTCCCTCGTGTGGGGGGTTCAATAGAGCCCGTTTGAAGTTTTTTTGCGGAGGCGGTCTGGGGGAAATGGGCCATGGATCACTGACGATGAAAACTGGCGTCAAAGGGACGGAAAAGTTGGTTTTTGGGGCCTGAAAAAAGGTTCATTTTGTGTACCCCCTCCCCCCCTCTTGTATAAGCTACGCCCTTGTCCAAGCTACAGTAGGCGTAGGGACCGTATTAATTTGGTACCTAATTTTAATTCGGTACCAAACGTAGTGCGGCCACATAAGACATGGGTTTGGTGACGGATTTGCGAGTCGCATAGAGTCACGGACACATTTGTTGTGAGTGTTTGCCACTTGAACCCACATAGCTCTGATTGTGGGCTGTTTGTGCATTATATCCCCCTTTCTTGCACCATCTCACCATGCAATCCTCTCTTTTTGAACCCGGGCGCCCGGTGTTGGTAGTAGTATGTGTTGCGCGCAAGCTACGCCCTTTTCCAAGCCACAGTAGGCGTAGGGACCGTATTAATTTGGGACTTTGGCGTAGCTTATACAAACGGGGGGGGGGGGGGTACCAATTACAACAGGCACATGATGATTTCCCGAATCTCAGTCGGATCATCCATGTCGACTCGACGCGACAAACAGGACCAAAGGCGCATGGCACATGGCGATCAACAAAACTGCGATTCAGTTGCAGTGACCCAACCTATCATCTCCACCACGCTTTTTCGTCCGTCGGGTGCGAAATGCCCCTTTGAGAGGGAAAGCTTGCTAACCCACTCGTCCAGAACATGGGAAAAAGGCTGTTGCAACGATACAAAAACAGTGAAAAGGACCCCGGAAATTATGCATTTGCAACATGCTTGTTAATGGGCAATACCAACGCTCGAAGTTCGGCACAATCACACAGTACCTGGTATCTCAAGGATGGCATGGCAACTCAGAATATATCAACGTTGGGACACAACCATTGTATCGATTCATGAAGACTCTGGAGCAAGGAGGCCAAATAGTCACGCCTCGGATCAGGCATCAAGCAGTGCGGAGTGATCCAGTCACAGGTGCTTGGGGCATTGCAATGCCCCGGGCACTTGTGAGTGGATGAGAGTGCTTTTGGAGCCAAAATGGAAGCTATTTTCACACCCCACAGCCCCCAAAACTGCTTGACTATCCGCCCCTTTCAAAACACAACAATGTGGGATCCACATGAGAAGAAAAAGCGGGCGGATAGTTGAGTTGAGTTGATCACACATACCGCAACATCCCATGACCACTACCATAGCCACAGCAGTTTCAGGGCCTACTAATGGGCAGGAAGCACACAGAGAAATTGGCCAAAGCACATGGAAGAGTGGGGAAATGGTTCGTTTACTGAGACCAGACTTTCATTCACCCAAGTACCCTACTCACTCACTGGCATTATGATGCACAAAGGGCCAATCATATTTCAGGACTGGAACCAACAGTTCATCATCGCAAAGTCGTCGGCGCCTGGCTGGCCCTGTCCAGCACAAGCATGGACTCAGCGCTAACGTTGAATCTTGCTCAGTCACTCAGCTCATCGATACAGGTTTCAGCTGAAGAATGCCTGTTGGGTGAAATGTCCATCCCTGATTACAAAAAGGGACAACGAGCTCACTCCAAAAGAGGAACGCTTCCCTCAACACCATTCCTGAGATATATCAGAATTGCCCTAACCTTAACCACACAAGCAGGGAGATGACAGGGTGGAAGGGAGCGAGGGAGGGGTCAGGGGGAGGGAGGGAGGGAGCAGGACGTGCAACCATGTGGGTGGCAGCACATCTTTAGGGCCAGGCATTGCACGTGGCTCTAGCACACGGGACAGATACACCAGGAGTGGGTGCATAAGGATGGCTTAGCATACCATGTGTTGGGCTTACAACACGCGCTGTTTATGAAGAATCTACAGCGACGCGAGAGCAACTCAGTTAATGCCGTGTGCCCGTCCCCTAGAGCGAAACGTCAGTGCCCAGCCAGGAAGGTGACAGCACAAGTATGAATATCGCGGTCCTCACCAGTGAACCTCCCCCGCGACAAAGAGAGTGTGCAGCAGGTGAGATGATGCGGACCGCACAAGGGCGTGGCGATTAGGATTCGCACTAAGGGCTTGCTCAGGCTGGGAATGTAAGGAGCTCCTTCAACGTCGACCACGACCCCTGTCCTTGACAGGGGAATGTGCTATGGTGTATTCTGTGAGTGTACTCGGATACCCAGACTATCTCGTACTCTTGCAGAACTGTTGCAGCTTCATAAAAAAAAAAGAAACAAGAAGGCCAAGTAGTCATATTTCCTCGACTCAATCCCTACCATCCTCGCTCCCATCACAGGCGTCCCTATGTCCTATTGCTGTCTGTATTGCTTAATCAAAAATCCTCGAAAAGCCGCAAATCCCAATGAAACTACTGTTGTCGGTCCTTGGACTCACCTAATATAACAATCTCATCGTACAACGTGAATTTCCCCACCAAACACGGACTCTTTCTTATCCTATCGCCGGCAGGTGCGACGTGTAGATGCATAGCATAGCAGAGCAAAGCATGTAGCGCACAGATCTGCGGCCCAGTAATTCTCGAAAAATTCACTGTGTCCGGCAGCGCCACAGTAAGTAAGAAGGCCCCGGTAAGTCGGTGGTAAGTACGTTGGTGGAGACACATAAAAGTAAACAAAACGACTGCACACCACTGAATGCCGCATAAACTGCAAACAACAAACCGCAATGCCATCCATCACAGATTTGTTGCGCCAACACGTGGGCACCCGGCAAATCCGGCCTCCGTTCTCGAGATCACATCCCAATCAGCATGAGATTGCACGAAATACATCATCCAAACCTTGTGGCTTCGTTGCGCAACATTTGGTGTGATCGACTGCCATGCAGCGATGTGCCGTGCTGCCCTGCCGCGCCACGCCATGCTGTGCTGTACGCTGGTGCACTATGCTGCGCTGTGCCGTGCCTCGATGGAAACACCACCACGTAAATGCTCTGTTTGATATGGTGTTTGCGAGGCTCGGGATGCTGCACCGTGGCCCAGCCGTCCTCCGTTTGTTTGTCGCAGCTGCCGTGATGGTGCTTGGCCCACAAGTTGCAAAATGAGGCGGATGGCGTCGCGAATTCACCGGGCGCTCCACGGGAGACCCCTGGGCACACTCCCAAGCAGCGCGTTGCGCGGACCACGCGATCCACTCCCCTGGGGACACCCTCTGCGCCGCGCCCTGCGGTGCGCCTCGAGCACCGCGCCCGGGGCCGCCCAGGGGGACGATGCCCGGTCCGCCCCCGCGCGCGACGCGGTGCGCGTGCCCGTGCTGATCGTGGGGGGTGGTCCCGTGGGCATGTACTTGTCGCTGCTGCTGTCGCGGTACGGCGTCCCCAGCCTTTTGGTGGAGCGGTCCGAAGAAGGGGCGGAGAATGGTCGTGCAGGTCCGACGACGCATCCCGAGGGCGGCAGGTCCCTCGACCAGGGCTCGTTCTGGCACCTCAGCACCACTTTGGGGGGGGGGGGGGTTGGCACAAGGCCTCGGTATCTGATTGGTTGCCTTTGGCGGCGCCCATTGGCCTCTCGCCACTGCTCGTTCTGACCCTCTGTGGGCCCGAACGTGTTTTGGTTGTGTCACCGGAGCCCCCGGATGACTTGTCCTGTTTGACTACTCCGGGGGTCGGCCGTCCCGGAGACGGGGCTGTTGCCCGTGCCGTTGACCAGGGGCATCCTGATGCACACTCCGAGTCCATGCGGGGGTTTGCCGACTCCAGCACTGACTTCTGGAGATCCTTTGGGGGGGGTTGGATGTTGTACGTGGTGTAATTTTTGTTTTGCTGTCGGCGTGTGTACAAAAAAAAAAATCGCCATGTTGGACGACCTCCCGGATACCCCCAAAATGCCGATGGCCTGCAAGATAAGTTGAAAAAAAAATATCTTTGGGCTGTGCACAATGAATCCCACAGAGGCCGGCAAATCGACACTTCAAAATACAGGGGGGGGAAATAATTGGGCGCTGGGAAAATTTGTTTGGACAAATTTCGAGGCCCTCCCTCGTACCAAATATTTCCTTCAATTTTAAGGATTCTTTGTGCCATATTGTGTCAGGGGGTGCCATAACGACAACTTTTTTTTTTCCACTATGACATGCACACTCTGATGTTACAGTTCTGCCAGATCCTGATGTAGCTTAGTTGGTAGTTGCGCCAGGTTTTGGGCCTAGGGGTCCTGGGTTCAAACCCAGCTTAGGGTATATTTTTTGCTCCGCTTTTTTTGGCCTTTTTTATGTCTGCACATCTGCATGTCATCTGAACGTCACCTGAACGTCGTATTTATGCCCCCCTGCCTGCACTGTGCCTGCACCTGCACCTGGGAGGGAAGGTAACATAGAGATGAGACGCGGTGTCGATTGACACTGTGTTCTCTGTAGGTCCGCACTAGCGTTGACGATGGTGTTGGCGCAAAGGGAAGACCAGAGAATCATACAAGAAGAAAGAATGGGCTGACTGGTCTGCTGAAAAACGAGCTGCATGTGCACACAATCCACAATGAATCCACAATGAACATCCACTAGGAAGTAGCAGCAAGGGGCCGCATACCAAATTTTTCCGCAATACCAATTTTTTACCCCCTTAATTTTGGTCATCCGAAAAAAAAACCTCTTAAATCCCCCCCCCCCCCCCTGTAGAACCTTATTTCTGGAAAAAAATTACACACACGGACAGTGGACAGTACAACAAAACTACACGTCATGGCGAATTTTTTTGCACACGCTTCACATTTTCCACGGGTTGGGGGTCCCACAGCCCCCCCCCCCCCCTGCTGTCAAGGGGGTATTTTTTGTTTTGCCCTCCTGAGGGGGTATTTCTTTTTGTTTTGCCCTCCTGAGGGGGGATTTCTTTTTGTTTTGCCCTCCTGAGGGGGTATTTCTTTTTGTTTTGCCCTCCTGAGGGGGTATTGCTTTTTGTTTTGCCCTCCTGAGGGGGTATTTCTTTTTGTTTTGCCCTCCTGAGGGGGTATTGCTTTTTGTTTTGCCCTCCTGAGGGGGTATTTCTTTTTGTTTTGCCCTCCTGAGGGGGTATTTCTTTTTGTTTTGCCCTCCTGAGGGGGTATTTCTTTTTGTTTTGCCCTCCTGAGGGGGTATTTCTTTTTGTTTTGCCCTCCTGAGGGGGTATTGCTTTTTGTTTTGCCCTCCTGAGGGGGTATTTCTTTTTGTTTTGCCCTCCTGAGGGGGTATTTTTTGTTTTGCCTGATGTGTCTATACTCAAAATACTCAGAATTTTGTGGAGAATTCAAAAATGTTTGAAAAACACAGAAAACATTTTGACCCCTGACCTGACTTCCCGGTCAGCACTTGGTGGAGGGGAGCCTGAGCTAATGGGCAAAATTTTCCTGAAAATTGAACCCCAGTTGTGTATGTTCAAAATGATCAGCGCGTCATGGGGACCCTTTTGAGGTAATGTATGTGGGGGTACCCATTGACCACCCCGCCCTGGACCCCCCCCCCCCCCACCCCCCACACCAGTGCCCGGCGTGTAGACAATGGTGCCGACAGCTCTCTTTCCTTTTTTTTTTGTGTTTGAAACCTGTAATCTATACTGTCGAGGGTAAGGCCGAGGAGTGCCATGCTCTGCAGCCCACACACGGTTGTAGTTGTCGCATGCAGCCCGACAAACGGGCGCTATCATATTATTGATCTGGTCCTACATGGGAACAACAGGTTACAGCAGGTTACAGCACAGACCCAACAGCCCACTGTACATACTCGCCAGCGCTAGGTTACCTCGACTGATGTACATACGACAGTGGAGCACCCCAACCAAGAAGGGGACACCTTGACTGTGCAAGAACCACTGGACTTAGGGCTGAAATTGTCTATGGCGGGGACATTCGTTACCGACCATTGATCCCCAGACCAGTTTTCGCACGGCTGGGCTCATGAGGCATGGACGGGCTTCCCGTGAGCAAACGTAAAGGACGGTGGGAGGAGCCTCTTGTCATACAGGGCAGCAGCTCTCCTGATACCCGCACGACTTGCCCCTTGGGTGAATCTGGGTGATGGAATGGGCAGAAGCCCCATGGACTATTGCTCCTTAATATGATTTCCTTCCCAGACCAGTTTTCGCACCCGGTTGGGGTCTAGAATTTGAACAGGCCGCCCCCCTTGCCTGCCGTGCCGTGCTGTGCTGAGTGGGAGCAACCCGACCCAGAGTGCAACCGTTTTGCTTTGCTCTTCAGCCCCCCCCCCCCCCTGCCTCACGCCCCTGCGCCCTGTCTGCCGTTGCCACAGGCCCCGCCCACCCGCGTGCCCACGTGATCCAGTCGCGGACGCTGGAGCTCCTGCGGGCCGTGGGCCTGCAGGAGGAGGTCATCGCCCGCATGCCGCCCCCGGCGCAGTGGACCGCGTTCCGGTACTGCGGCGCCCTCTTGGGGGCGGAGTTCGCGAGCGTGGACCACCGGCAGAGCCCCGCCTTCCGCAACCTCGAGGAGACGGCGTGCTCGGGGGGCATCGCGCACCTGATGCAGCCCAAGCTCGGTATGAGGGGCGGGGCGTTGGATGTGGGGTACTAGTACCGGGGGGGTTACCGGAATAGGGCGACCTGAAAATTGCTCTGCGGGGGGGGGGGGGTGACATGGACGCCCGCTGAAGGAAGGGGGGGGGGTTGGATGTGGGGTACTAGTACCAGGGGGCGGGGGGGGGGGATTAGGGAGTGAAAAAATTGATTTGGACAAATTTCGAAGCCCTCCCTCGTACCAAATTTTTCCTTCAATGTTAAGGATTCTCTGTGCCATGCTGTGTACATCAAACATGGGCTGCAGGGAGGGTTTCCTGTGTGCTGCATGCAGTGTGAATGCCTAACATAGAGATGAGACGCAGGGACTGGGCCAGAAAATGGAAATCGAAAAATGGAAATCCAGGAAATAACAGAAACCATCCAGAGCCCACCCGGAATCCACAATGAACATCCACTAGGAAGCAGCAACAAGGGGCCTCATACCAAAATTTTCCTTCATTTCTAAGGACCAATACCAATTTTTTACCCCCTTTGGTCATCCCCCCCAAAAACCTCTTAAACCCCCCCCCCCCCCCCGGTAACGGGGGGTTACCGGAATAGCCCGGACCCTCGGCCGGCAAAATCGGCCGGCCGACTGTCCGGCCGGATTTTCTGGTCCAAGAATTGCACGCTACGGGACACGCCACCGGACTTTCGGCCGACCGAAAGTCCGCCGAACCGATATGTCCGCCGAAACCCAGGCCCGGTCTATTCCGTTGAGCCCCAGACGAGCGGGAGCGGGGGGTTCGGGCGGGTTTTGTTCGTTTTTTTTGTTCGTCAGAGTCCGCGAAGTCGTGCCACCGTCCCCCAATGCCATGCCAATGCTGTGCCCCCATGCCCCACGGTGCACTGCGGGTGTACCCGGACCGGCCGCTGTAGTGGCCCCGGAATCAGCCGGTCGCCGATGCGGAGACCTCCGCGGGTGGGCACAAGTGGCGTTTTGGGGGCCGGTGGTGCAGACAGCCCCCCCCCCCCGCCTCGCCCAATGTGGCCCCGCGGTTGGAGGAGGTAGCCAAAGCGGTTGGGGGCGGTTACTGTCGGTTACAAATGCAATTGAAGCTGGCAGTTGGCGTCAGGGGGACAGTGGCTGGGCGTTGGCTGGGCGCCCGGGGGGGGGGCTCCTCTACTTCCAATGCATCCCTGGTTGGGGAGTGGCCCCGCAAGGGGGCCCAAAAGCTGCTGTTGGGGAGGGGTCCCCCCACCGCCGGGATGGGGGTGTGCGCTTGGCCCCTGGTCACCGGCGAGGGACGTGGCCCTCCTCCGTGCGGACGCGGCACAGGGCCAGCGAAACAGGGACAGTCCGGGGGCTGCGTTGGGGCAACCGACCGACGGGGAAAGGCAAGGGAAGTGGAGAGGGAAGGACAGGCCAGAGCGGGTGAGGGAGGACAGAGGGGGCGGTGAGAGGCCGATGCGCACCGCCGCCTGCGGAGGGGGAGGGTCCGAGGGAAGGGCGGCGAATGGCGAGAGGCCAGTGGGCGCCGCCCGCTGCAGACCAACACACACCAAAGGCGTCATACCCCCCCCCCCCCCACATGAGCCAGCACCCATGGCCTCGTGTGACATTCACGTTGCGGGTTGTGGTGAGCACCTCCCGGCCTGGGGTCTTTGTGATGACCGCATTCCGGGCACTGATCAGGCCGTCAGGGGAGGACGCCATGGGCAGAAGTTGCATGCTGGATGCCCCCCCCCCCCCCAGGGGCAGGGCGGATGCCCGCAGTAGTGCGGATGCCTGCTTGTCATAGCAGAAGGTTCAAAGGAGAGAGGCCAATAGGCGCCGCCACAGGCCAACAGAGCCAACCCCCAAGGCCTTGTGCCATCCCCCCCCCCCCCGTCCGGTGGTGCTGAGGTTTTAGAGGCGCCGAAGGGAACTTTTGGTCTGAAGTAAACCATCGTTTAAGAGGGGGGACCGCGGGGTGGGGGCCCAGAGGGGGGGGGGGGGTTGGGTGGTGTGCCCCCCCCTGCCCCCCCCACCCCCCCCCCCGGTCCAGTGCTGAGTTGTGAAACCGGAGCCCTGGCGGAGGGCACCAGAGGGCTCTACGGGTCCTGAGGGGGGGGGGGGGGGCAATACGCCAATTATTGGGCGCCGCTGACGCGCAAACGGCACATCCCGCCGCATTCAGCACAGCCCCGGCACACCGACTACTGGGCTCCGCGAACGCGGAAACGACACCAGCGGGAGCACCGGCCGCAGCGGCCGACAGAACGCAGCGACCCGACGGAACATGCGAAGGGACGACCGGGTGACTGTCCAGGGCCCCGTAAAGAAACAACAACCCGACGGAATGTCACACGGGGGGGGGGGGGGGGGTCCCAGGGGGCATTGGGTGGGT
This sequence comes from Eutreptiella sp. 'Long Island Sound 2002', assembly GCA_964036045.1. Taxonomy (NCBI): domain Eukaryota; phylum Euglenozoa; class Euglenophyceae; order Eutreptiales; family Eutreptiaceae; genus Eutreptiella; species Eutreptiella sp. 'Long Island Sound 2002'. Next base: position 35,276,946 of record OZ038398.1, on the reverse strand, counting down.
GGTGTGCCCCGTGTCATGCCACACCCCCACGTGTCTCTACCACAAACCACGTGTTTCTGGCCGCAAATGTGTGGGTTCGGGTGCGCACTCGCGTGTCTCTCTCCGCAGAGCGCATGTTGGCGCGTGAGGCTCGCAAGTACGCGTCGCCGGACCTGGCGGCGTTCTGGCACGGGCACGAGTGCGCGGGTTTCGTGCAGTCGGACGACGGCATCGTGGCGCAGGTGCAACGCGTTGACGGAACAGGTCGTGCCCCCGGACTGCCACGCCCTGCCCCCCCCTTCCCCCCCCCTCATAGCCCGGGGGGGGGACCGATTTTTCAACCCCTTGACACGACAGGGGCTCCGACCAGCGATGCATTGGAAGTAGAGGACCCCCCCCCCCCCTCCCCGGGGCGCCCAGCCAACGCCCAGCCATTGTCCCCCTGACGCCAAGTGCCAGCTTCAATGGCATTTGTAACCGACAGTAACCGCAACCCCAACCGCTTTGGCAACCTCCTCCAACCGCCTGCCTAACCGCCTCTGGAGCCGCCTGAGAGGTCCCTTCTCTTCTGATGCATCTGTACGCACGGGGCGTCCGGCCTGCTTTGCAAGCGACTCGCAAGTCCGCAAGAAAGGCTAACGGAGCGCTGAACGTCTCGGGGGACCCGCACGACGGTCGCAATAGTTTGCGCTGCCCCCGGATCGACACGTCGACGCTGTCCACGTTCGGCCGCCACCCCATGCCCTCCACGCGCCCACCCCTGCCCTGTGCGTTCTGACACCCCCTTTCGGGGGTTGGGGCACAGCGGCGGTGGAATTGGGCACTCCGCATGCCGCACACTGCGCCTGTCAACCCGTTCTGCCCCGGTGGGAATGGTGGTTGGGGGTTTGGCCAGGCCTTTGCTTGAGGGGGTCCCAGGGCAGGTACAATGGCGGTTGCAGGTGACCCACAAAGCGGTTGGGGGCAGTTACTGGCCGTTGGAGGGGCGGTTGCGGGTGGTTGGGGCAAAGGGAAGGCATGAGGCAAGGGGTTGTGTACCCGTAGGTAGCCCCCCCCCCCCACCCCCCTCCCCTTAAGACAAAGGCCTGGGAGTGGCACAAGCTGCAATTTCCGAGGTTTGCCATTGTTGTCGTTTTCCCGATGGGCTTCTCCCCCCCCCCCCCCCCCTTCGGCTCGGCCCTGACCTCGTGCATCATGTCTCGGACTGTGCACCGCCGCCTGTGTGCCTCAGCCGCTGCGGCACGGTGTGGGACCTGCAGTGACTGCCACTGCTTGCGGGTGAGCGCGGATACTCCACTGACTGCTTTGCGTGGGGCACGCCATGCCCCCCGGTCAGGACCATGGAATGACATGGTGTGTGTGTGTGTCAGGGGTGGATATAATAGTGACGACATTACCAAGGTGCGGGTGGGGGGTGGGGGGGGGCTGTTGAGCCAGGAGGCAGTGATGACGGAATGACGATTACGATTACGATTAGCTCAGGCAGTTCAGGCAAAGATGATTCGGAATTGCAAGCCATTTTGGCAAAATGTGTCAAGAAATGATTGCACTGTGTGGACTGTCTTCTTGGGATACACCAAACCCTGTGCAATGTATTGTCTTGTGTTCAGTGTTGGTGGATTGGCCCAGTAGTACAATGGTATATGCGTAGGCAATGGATTCATTTGTCCTGCTCAGGCACTGTTTTTGGCCATTAGTCCTCTTATAAAACTGCTGGCAAAACTGCTAGTTCAGTCAAGCGGGTAAATGGTAATCGTAATCGTCATCGGGGGGGGAGGGGGGGGGGGGGGGGCTGGGGGGGGGTACCCCCCCCCCCCACTATATCCACCCCTGGTGTGTGTGCGTGAGTGTGGGCCGGAAGCCCCGGACGTGATGCCGACCAGGGTCCCCAAGGAGTGTGGGTATGGAAACTTCACCCGCCGGTCTCGGACTGGGTCAGTGGTGGTTTGCGTGGCCCCGAGTCCAGCGCGCGGCAGCCTGTGGCACAAGCCGCTGACACATAGGGTCGGCCTGGCGACGTGTCTGGCAGGTGTTGGACACACTCCCATCCCGTCCCATCCCATCCCCCCTTCGCCCTGGATGCCCCCCTCCTGCAGATGCACACCCCAGCGCGCTCAAGTCAGTGCTGGAGTCGGCAAACCCCCGCATGGACTCGGAGTGTGCATCAGGATGCCCCTGGTCAACGGCACGGGCAACAGCCCCGTCTCCGGGACGGCCGACCCCCGGAGTAGTCAAACAGGACAAGTCATCCGGGGGCTCCGTTGACACAACCAAAACACGTTCGGGCCCACAGAGGGTCAGAATGAGCAGCGGCGAGAGGCCAATGGGCGCCGCCAAAGGCAAACAATTGGATACCGGGGCCTTGTGCCAACCCCCCCCCCCCCCCTCCGCCCTGGATGCCTCTCTCACTGCCCGTATGTCTGCTGGACCTCAGGGCAGGTCGAGGTCAGGCCGCGGTACCTCGTGGCGGCGGACGGCGCACACTCCGCCGTGCGGGAGCAGTGCGGCGTGGCCCTGCACGGGGAACCGTCGCTGGAGGACTTCATCAGCATCCACTTCAAGTGCGAGGCGCTGTGGCGGTTGATGGGGCCGGACCGCGGGGCGATGCTGTATTTCGTGTTCAATGCCCAGCAGGTGCGCCCTCACCGCCGGCGCGCCCCGAGCGGGGCGGCCCGCCCACGGGGGGGGGGGGGGGGGGCGGCCGGGCCCGGTCCTTGTATGCGACACCCCCCAGCCCCCCCCCCCCCCCAAGTGTTGACAGATAGCTTGGGGGGGTGTCGCATCAGGACCAGTTGTAGTTGCCCCCCCCCGTCAGGCCTTTGCTTAGTGGCTGGTTGATACTATACCGGGGGGGGGGGGGGGGGGTCAGAGGCCAAAAAAAGTTTGTGTACCTAGAATCGACCTCCAAGTTCGGGCCCCTTTGATGAAATTCTATTGCCTTTGGCAAGTCCACCTCGCAGAGAATCTATTCCAAGCAACACACACACAAAATACCAAATAGGGTGAAAAACATGTAAATACGGCCTAAAACATGCTTTACATACTTTGGATGGTCATTTTGAGTGGTCACAATACCAAAAACAAGTTTCGAAAACTTCAAAATTCTATTGCCTTCGGCAAGTCCACCTCGCAGAGAATCTACCGCGAGCAACACACACCCAAAATAGGGTGGAAACTACATAAATACCGGCTAAAACATGCTTTACATACCTTGGATGATCATTTTAGGTGATCACGGTATCAAAAAAACAAGTTTCGAAAACTTCGATTTTTGAGCTGCCCAGGGTGACAAACTGCATAAGCAGGTTGTGTACCAATCACTTGGGAGACCCCCCCCCCCTTGGACCTAATACCCAAATAGGGTGAAAAACACGTAAATACGGCCTAAAACATGCTTTACATACCTTGGATGGTCATTTTGAGTGATCACAATATCACAAAAACAAGTTTCGAAAACTTCGATTTTTGAGCTGTCCGGGTTGAAAAACTGCATAAGCAGGTTATGCACCCGTCCCTTGGGAGCCCCCCCCCCCCCCCCCACCTAACACCCAAATAGGGTGAAAAACACGTAAATACGGCCTAAAACATGCTTTGCATAGCTTGAAATGTCATTTTGGGTGGTCACAATATCAAAAAAACAAGTTTCGAAAACTTCGATTTTTGAGCTGTCCGGGGTGAAAAACTGCATAAGCAGGTTGTGTACCAATCCCTTGGGAGACCCCCCCCCTGGTGCGGCCAATACCCAAATAGGGTGAAAAACACGTAAATGCGGCCTAAAACATGCTTTACATACCTTGGATGGTCATTTTAGGTGGTCACAATATCAAACAAACAAGTTTCGAAAACTTCGATTTTTGAGCTGCCCAGGTTGAAAAACTGCATAAGCAGGTTGTGTACTGGCCCATTCACTAGGCCATTATTGGTGGAAACAGTCATTTCGCGTCTTTGGCACGGGTTGTGGACGGCCCCAGGCAAGGCTAGAGACTGCAAAAAACGTCCTTCCGTATCCTAGTAGGCATATACTGTCACAACATCCCCACTTGCACCCCTCAGAGTAGGTACCACGGGTCACCGAGGTCGACGAACATAGCAAAAATGGCTGAAAAGTGCATAAACTGCATAAGCGCTCGTCCCACTCCGCCCCATACAAACCCCATAGAGTCGGGACCCGGAAAAACTTTTTCGGCTCAAAATCAAAAAAAACCAAAAGATTCGTGATTTTCGACCCAAAAAAAGGGGGGGTCATTTTTTGACCCCCCCCCCCCCACCCCCACCCCCCCCCCCTCCCTCAAAACCTCAAAAAAGTGGGTTTCAAGTGGGGGGGGTCTGGGGGGGTCCGGACCAAAAACTCATTGGGGGATGCGTTTATTGGACAAAATAATGATTTTACAAGGGGTTAAACTAACAATTCAACCCCTTGGGGTAGGGTACGCGAATAGGCCCAAAAAGGCCAAAATGGGGGGGTATGTGGCGTTTTCCCCTATATACGCCTGCCTGGCTTTGATCTAACAACCTCTGCGAGGTGATTTTTGAGCTGCCCAAGGTGAAAAACTGCAGAAGCAGGTTGTGTACCAATCCCTTGGGAGACCCCCCCCCCCCCCCCCCGTGCGGCCAATACCCAAATAGGGTGAGAAACATGTGAGTACGGCCTGAAACATGCTTTACATACCTTGGATGGTCATTTCAAGTGGTCACAATATAAAAAAATAAGTTTCGAAAACTTCGATTTTTGAGCTGCCCAGGGTGAAAAACTGCATAAGCAGGTTGTGTACCAATCCCTTGGAAGCCCCCCCCCCCCCCAACCTAATACCCAAATAGGGTGAAAATCATGTAAATACGGCCTAAAACATGCTTTACATACCCTGGATGGTCATTTTGAGTGATCACAATATCAAAAAAACAAGTTTCGAAAACTTCAATTTTTGAGCTGCCCGGGGTGAAAAACTGCATAAGCAGGTTGTGGCCCGGCCCATTCACGAGGCCATTATTGGCGGAAGCAGCCATCTCGTGTCTTTGGCACGGGCATTTGACCGGCCCTAAGCAAGGCTGAAGACTGCAAAAAACGTCCTTCCGTATCCTAGTAGGCATATACTGTCACAACATCCCCACTCACACCCCTCAGAGTGGGTACCACGGGGTCACCGAGGTCGCCAAAACCGCCAACATAGCAAAAATGGCTGGAAAGTGCATAAACTGCATAAGCGCTCGTCCCACTCCGCCCCATACAAACACTATGGAGTCGGGACCCGGAAACACTTTTTCGGGTCAAAATCGAAAAAAACCAAAAGATTCGTGATTTTCGACCCCAAAAAAGGCGGGGTCATTTTTTTGACCCCCCCCCCCCCCATCCCCCCTGCCCCCCCCTCCCTCAAAACCTGAAAAAAGTGGGTTTCAAGTGGGGGGGGTCTGGGGGGGTCCGGACCAAAAAACTCATTGGGGGATGCGTTTATTGGACAAAAAAATGATTTTACAAGGGGTTAAACGAAGAATTCAACCCCTTGGGGTAGGGTACGCGAATAGGCCCAAAAAGGCCAAAATGGGGGGGGTATGTGGCGTTTTCCCCTATATACGCCTGCCTGGCTTTGATCTAACAACCTCTGCGAGGTGATTTTGGCCCGAAAAAGTGTTTTCCACCAATAATCCCGCCCCCTATCACTAAGCAAAGGCCTGCCCCCGTGGCCCCACCACATCGCTCACCACCCGACGACCCGGCCGTCACAAAATCACACCGATGCTCAATGGGGGAGCGGTAGCGCGCCGGACACGCGCCGGGCGCGCGCCGGGCATCTTTTTCGAACTATTTCCCACCCGTGCCTGTTTTTGCCCCCACCTCACCAAACAATCTGGAGTACCTTCTCGCTGTGTCTAAGAATTTGGCCCATCCTTTGCACCCGGTTCATGACAATGGCAAGGGTGGGGGTTGGAAGTGGTGGGAGTGACATTTTGTGTTGTTGAATTCTCATATTTCGGCTTATGCAAGGTGCCTTGCAGAGAAGGTTTGCCGTCTAGTGCGGTCTATTTGGGGGACTTCCCCAGGTGAGGATAAACTTGGGGCTAGAGATAAGATACTTAATACAAAGGTAGCGCGCCGGGCATGCGCCGGGCGCGCACCGGGCAAACATCCCCCCAATGCCAGCCAAACAGCTGTCCGGAAGCCTCCAAACAACAAGAACAACAACAACAGCAGCAGGATTTTGTTTTACCAAGTTTCAGGTTTACTGGGCTTACTAGGTCTTACTGGCTCGTGTGCAGTAGTAGTGGCAGTAGTCGCTCTGACAGTGCGCTCTAACAGTGCGCTCCATTTGCATCCTCCTTCCTTCCCACTCCGCTTTGAAGGCATGTGCCGTTGAGTGGGTGCAGTCCAGTAGCATTTGGTTGGAGGTGGTGGTAAACGGGGGAAGTGGTACCAAGGGGCCCACCTGCACCCTCGCTTCGCTCACGGTAAGGCGAACAGAAACGTGCTTTGAGGAGGGGAGGGGGGTTTCGAGCCCCAGGATGGTGGGGGAGGGGGGAAAGGTGTGTGGACAGCAAAACCAGTCAAACGACACCTACGACCACCAGCACAACCCCCAATACGCCAACTACTGGGCGCCGCTGACGTGCAAACGCCACATCCAGCACAGCCCCAACACACCAACTACTGGGCTCCGTGAACGCGGAAACGACACCAGCGGGAGCACCGGCCGCAGCGGCCGACAGAACGCAGCGACGCGACGCAACATGCGGAGGGAAGAACGGGTGACTGTCCAGGGCCCCGTAAAGGAGCAACAACCCGACGGAATGTCCCACAGGGGGTTTGAGCCCCAGGATGGTGGGGGGAGGGGGGGGTCAGAAAATGGGCTCCCAAGTCCAAGAGCCTGTTTTGTTTTGACCCGATGCCGAAGCGATGGGCGGAATTCTTTTTTGAAAAGGGTTTAGCCCGTTTTGTGTACGTTCACAATGATCAGCGCGTCGTGGGGGTCGTTTTGAGGTACGTGTGTTGGGGTCCCCCCCCCCCCCCCGGGGTCGCCGAAAAAGGTGCAGAGCGCAGAAGAACAAGGAAAGGAAAAACGGGAAAGAATCATTGTGGTTGTTGGAAGCCCCTGTCAGGAAAATCATCCCGCAGATGCACACCCCAGCGCGCTCAAGTCAGTGCTGGAGTCGGCAAACCCCCGCATGGACTCGGAGTGTGCACCGGGATGCCCCTGGTCAACGGCACGGGCAACAGCCCCGTCTCCGGGACGGCCGACCCCCGGAGTAGTCAAACAGGACAAGTCATCCGGGGGCTCCGGTGACACAACCAACACACGTTCGGGCCCACAGAGGGTCAGAATGAGCAGTGGCGAGAGGCCCATAGGCGCCGCCAAAGGCAGACACTCAGATACCGAGGCCTTTTGCCAACCCCCCCCCCCCCCCCGGCGCCCTCTCAGACCCCCCGCAGGCATAGTAACGAGGCGGACCCGGGAGCCCGTGGAGGAGGGGGGAGGGTTGGCAAATGGGGTGGAAAGCCCCCCCCCCCCCGCCCCACCTGCACCTTCGCGTAGCGCACCATGACCGAGCTCCACCCCCCCCCCCCCCCCATCTGCTCTTACCGCCTGCTATTCCGGCCCTTTCTCTCCGGGCGACGGTCTCCGCGGTGCACAGGTGGCGGTGGTGATAGCCCACGACCTGGAGGAAGGGGAGTGGGTGGCGCAGGTCCCGTACTTCAAGCCCCTGCAGCGAGTGGCGGACTACACCCCCCCGCGCTGCCGCGCCATCCTGCAGTCCATCATCGGCTCCAGCGACGTGCCCTTCCGCATCCTCTCGGTCCGCGGGTATGCCACCCCCCCTCCCCCCCGCTCCCCCGGGGCCGCCGCGTCGTGTGTCACGCCGATGGCGATGGGGGGGTGTTGGCCCGTTTGAGTGCGGGCCCCGGGCCCGACGTCGGGACGCCGGCGCCGCGCGGGCGCACCGCGCGCGCGTTCGGCGCAAGAACCCACGCCGTCCCCCCATGACCGGCGTGACCTCCGGGGGAGGTGGTACCCCCGCCCTGACCCGGTACATGGTCCCCCAAACTTGACAAAATCCTCCTCAAAGTTCAGAAAAATGTACCAGCCGGCAATTCTTAATTCCCAGGCGGTACATTTTTCCCAACAGCTCGCCCACTAATCCCCCCCCCCCCAGCAACACGAAGGGTATCGCCGTCCCCCCCCCCCCCGCCTCCCTACAGCAACACGCACCCCCGCCACCCAATGCCCCCCGGGGCACAAAGAATGGAGAGGGCGGGGAAGAAACTGGGCAGGGGGAAAGGGGCGAACCAAGGAGGGTAACAGAACAGGGCAGACCGCGCTCGCCGCAAACGGTGCAGAGCACAGAAGGAGGAGAAGGAAAGGAAAACCGGGAAAGAATCATTTGTGGTTGTTAGAAGCCCCTGTCAGGAACATGATCCCGCAGATGCACATCCCAGCGCGCTCAAGTCAGTGCTGGGGTCGGCAAACCCCCGCACGGACTCGGAGTGTGCACCGGGATGCCCCTGGTCAACGGCACGGGCAACAGCCCCGTCTCCGGGACGGCCGACCCCCGGAGTAGTCAAACAGGACAAGTCATCCGGGGGCTCCGGTGACACAACCAAAACACGTTCGGGCCCACAGAGGGTCAGAATGAGCAGTGGCGAGAGGCCAATAGGCGCCGCCAAAGGCAAACAATCAGATACCGAGGCCTTGTGCCCGACCCCCCCCCGCCTCCATTCGAGGAAAGGGAAGGGAAGGGTAGCAAGTGGCGATCGGCCAATTGGCGCCGCCGGTTGCAGACAGAGGAACCAACCAGGGCGTCATGCGACCCTCCCCCTCCCCCCCTCCTCCTCCAGTTAAGCATCGGCCGCTGTGTGCCCTTCCGCTGAGCTGCCCTTGTCCCAGTTACAGGCCTGCGCTTGAAGCCCCCCCCCCCCCCCCAGCTTCGGGGATGGCTATCAGTTCCGTCTCACCCGCTTCTGTCTGTCTTCCATCACCCTCGAACCGATTTGCAACCGCCAGCACCGCTACCGAACCGCCAGGAACCGTCCTCACAGCTGCTCATGACCCCTCCCTTCAGCCCCCCCCCCCCCCCGCCCCTTTAAGCGGAGCCCTGCCCAGTTACTCACCCCCATGTGAGTGCCCGCTGCCACTCCCCCCCCGATCTCCCCGACCCAGGGCGTCTTCAGAATAATTGAAAACCAACCACTTGTAAAATGCATTATTTTGCCGAATAAAACGTCCCCCCAATGGATTTTTTGATTTTGAGGCCTCTATCCCCTGAAACTGGATATCCATTCGTTTTGGGGGGGGGGTCAAAAGTCTGTGCTCAGAAGGATTTGAACGAGGGTCAGGGACAACAAAGCTGACAGGTGGGCCGGCACGGCCGATGATCTGCCGGCTAGGACTCTGAGCGCCGACATCACCGTCGGCGGCAAATAGCATTTCCACTCAACCGCTGGCTGGTCTACTATAATTCGGGCTCCATGCTTGTCGCCGAGTCCGCTACTGGAAACACCCAAACTGCGTGTTTCTGTCTGCCTGTCTGCCTGCCTGCTTGCCTGACTTACTGCCTGACTGACTGCTTGCCTGGCTAACTGACTGATTGGCTGACCGTCAGCCTCTCTTCGAGGTGCACTGCCGAAGGCAATGGAATTAAAAATCCGGAAAATCTTGTCGGGCCATTTTTGGTACACAAACTCTTGGGCTCCAGCCCCCCCTTCCCGCATCCCCCCCTCCTGCGGCACGGGCAGTGGGCTGAGGGGAGTTTGTGCGAGGGACAGTGGCAGGGGCAAGGGTACGCGTGGCTAGGGGGCCTGTGGGACGGCTGGACGCGGTTTTCGGTCCCCATGCAGTCCCCGCAGGCTGCACACCATTCTCATGTATGCAACGTCACACTTGCCACCGTGTACCCACCCCTTGGCCCGCGGTCCGTTGCAACTCCGGGGGAGGGGGGCCCTTGGCGATCTGAAAATTGCTCTGCGGGGGGGGGGGTGTGTGACATGGACGCCCGCGGAAGGAGGGGGGGGGGGGAAGGTGACATGGACGCCCGCCGAAGGAGGGGGGTGTTGGAGAAATGGGGTTCCGTGTCGGGCCCTTTGTTTTGTGTAAGAACGGATGTTGGCGCAGGAACACAAATTTTGGCCCGAAAAAGTTTTTTCCACCAATAATCCCCCCCCCCCCCCCCACATTTGACTAGTCAAAATGATCAGCGCGACGTGGGTATCATTTTGAGCCATAGATGTTGGGTTGACCCCCCCCCCCCGCCCAGCACGGCAGGTCGGGCACCCCCGCCCTCCCGTCACGGCGGCCAAGGAGGGTTGGGGGGTTGGGAAAATGGGCCTCCGTGTCACCCCCCCTCCCCCCGCAGAGCAATTTTCTTCCCGCCCTTCGAGCCGGTGTGAATTAGGGGAGGGTACTGGGGGCTGCGGCAGGAGAGGCCACAGGGTCCGGTGGGCCCAGCACCCCCAGAGAGGGCGCTGGGGTGGGGCCTCGGGGTGGAGCTGAGAGCGCTCCGCGTGCCAAGCGGAGCATGGCTTTGGCACCGCCCCAGGGCCGCGGGTGGTGGGAAGGGTCCGTCGAGGGCCCGGGGTGTGCATCTCACATGGCACGGCCGGCCGATGTGCAGAGTCGTCGGGAATGCTCTGGTGCTCCACCCCAGGCGGCCTGTGAGCCTGAAGATGGGCCCCCAAATCCAAATCCAAATAGGTGGCGGGGGTTACAAAAGGGGGGGGCGGGGCAGGGTACTTTACTATGGCGCCGTGTGTGCGCTGTGCGGACGCGCCCCCCTCGTTCAAGGGAATCGCGATACCGGCAACCCAAGGCCCCAGCCTCAGGTGACGACTGCCGGAGGAGAGCCCCCCCCCCCCTGCCCCCTCCTGGTGGACAATAGCCATGGGTGCCTCAAACCCCCACCCCCGGAGGGGGAGGCCCGCCGGGGGCCTGGGAGTGCATCACATGGCACGGCCGGCCGATGTGCAGAGTCGTCGGGGATGCCATCGTGCTCCACCCCAGGCGGCCTGTGAGCCTTAAGATCGGCCCCCCAAATCCAAACCCAGTTCGGCATTGATCCGGATTGATTCGGATTGAATGGTGAGACCCGTTTGGATACGACAAATTCTGCATTGGCTCAGCGGCCAGAACCTTGTTCCCCCTACATACTCTCAAGTCAAAGATTGAGCAACCGGGACCGGTGCAATGTGGTGTCGCATCACTTAATGATTGTGAGCAGCTCGGCATGCCCCCCTTCCCCCCCCCCCCCGCTCAAAAGACGCCCCGTCCGCGACCGTCGTCAGGTGGGAGATGCACGCGTACACCGCCGAGACCCTCTCGGTGGGGAACGTGTTCCTCGTCGGGGACGCGGCGCAGCAGGTGGCCCCGTCCGGGGGGTTCGGCCTCAACACCGGCCTACAGCACGCCCACAACCTCGCGTGGAAGCTCGCGGCGGTGCACGCGGGGCTCGCCCCGGAGGAGCTGCTGCAAAGCTACAGGTGCTGCCCAAGGGAGGGCGGTCACGGGGGATGTCTGGGGGCGTGCAGTGTCTGCCTGGGGACGGGGATCGGGCGTACGGCCCCCGGCTGCTGCCCCACGGCACTTCCCGTGGCCCTCGCCCCTGTGCAACACTCTCTGCTGCTGCATCCTTCTGCTGCTGCCCCAGTGCCAGGGATGCATTAGAAAGGAAACGGACCTCAGAGGCGGCCCCGAAGCGGTTAGGCAGGCGGTTGGAGGAGGTTGCCAAAGCGGTTGGGGGCGGTTACTGTCGGTTACAAATGCCATTGAAGCCGGCACTTGCCGTCAGGGAGCCCGTGGCTGGGCGTAGGCTGGGCACACTGGAGGGGGGGGGGGGTCCCTCCCCCTATTCCAACGCATCCCTGCCCAGTGCACATTTCCTCTGCTGTTGCCCCAGCGCTCATCGCTCTCCTGAGCGGGGTCCATGAGGACTCTTTTTTTTTGTCAAGGACAGCCCTGCAGGACCGCCCGTTGGTGCCTGGGCCAGGGAGAGTACGTTCGTGCGCCGGGCAATGTTTCTCCCTATCCCCCCCCCCCCCTTTGCCCCCGCTTTCCCCCCATTTTTGGTCCCCGTGTTGGGGACCCCCCGAGAAGGCAGGCGTGATGTAGCCATTCCGCCCACACGTGGGCCCCCGAGACCGCAGGGGTTAGGTAGCCTGGGCCGGAGGAGGCGGCGAAGTTTTGGGGGCAAAAGCATTGGGGCACATGGCTGGGGCATTGAATTGGCCGGGCAGACGTGCCCTCCGAGGGTTAAAGGGGCCGTACCGTGCGCTGTACGCGCGCTGTGCGAAAAGTTGGCTGTTCTCCACCGCCGGGAGTTCGGTAAGTTCAGAAGATTGAAAGGACGTCATTGAATGGCTGCCGCAGTGGACGGGGCTACAGGGGGCAGAATTTAGGTCCCTGGGACCCATGGCAGACATCAGATGTTTGAATTTTTGAGTTTTGAATTGATTGTGCATGATTCCGCAGGTGGTTTTCAGGCTTGTTACCGGGATAATCACCGTAATAATTGGCGCTGTGCGCGCGCTGTGCGAAAACGCCTCCAGAGCCTCTGCCACCGGTTCAAGTGCACGTGGGTCCCCGGTCGGGATGCCGAGCTGACCAGCCATCTGATATGGGACTGACGACGGGGCCGTGATATGTCCATTTTCAATTGTTTCCCTTTCACTGAGGACGGCTGAGGGTCTTGAGTGGCAGGAAGCGTTTAACCGACGGCAGCGAACCGACGGCACTTGACGGTCGAGCGGTGCCCGCCTGCCACAGCGGCGGCGGGCAATTGGTCGGCAGGACCCCGTCCGTGGCCGGGCATGTCGGGCTTTCACTTCCGGGGGGCGGGGGGGTCAATAGAGCCCCCCAAAACTGGGGGGGGGGGGGTTTCGGGAGAAGGCCTCAATTGGCAGGCACCATTAATCATTTTTTAAGCAGAAAAGATTTTTGAGCATTAAACTTGGTCGATTTTTTTTCCACCGAATACATGGCAAATGATGACTTTTCTGAACCCCCTCGACGCCCTGATTCCAAAAATCCCATTTTCTTTTTTTCCGACTTTTGGGTCTGGGTCGCCTCCGAGGCCGGGGGTCAGTCTCGGTAGGATTTCGGGGGGTCCTGTCAATTGAGCCTTTTTGGGGGGGGGTCCGGCCGGAGTGCTCTATCGACCCCCCCCCCCCCCCCCGGAAACGAAAACCCGGCCTCCCCGGAGCTGGGGCCGGGGCTGGGGCTGGGGCCGCGCCGCGGATCAGGGCCAGGGCCTGCGCTGCGAAACGGCCGCGGGAGTTTTGGAAGGAACTAAGGATCGCATCTGGCACACTGGAGGGGGGGGGTCCCTCCCCCTATTCCAATGCATCCCTGGCCAGTGCACATTTCCTCTGCTGTTGCCCCAGCGCTCATCGCTCTCCTGAGCGGGGTCCATGAGGACTCTTTTTTTTTGTCAAGGACAGCCCTGCAGGACCGCCCGTTGGTGCCTGGGCCAGGGAGGGTACGTTCGTGCAGCGGCAACAAACTAGTCATGAAGTTTTTTTTGCTGTATCGTACATGGAAAAATTAGTACAGTACAAAGTCCATTCAGAATTCTGCTCATTAACTCTGCTCAGTTCTGGTGCTGTTACCTTTTTGGTCCTGAAAAAATAGAAAAGCAAAATTCCATTGAAAGATTCAAGCAAAGAAGACTCTCTAAGTGGATCTCTAAGTATCATCGCGCGTTGCAATATCCTTTCTATTTCCAAAATGCCTTTTTTTTTTCAGTGCAGTATTGTTTTCTATGACCATATGTTTTCAATGCATTTTGCTACTGGCGCTACAGTAAATACATATTCACAGCGGGAAAAGAATGGATTTTGATGGGGAAAAAACTTGCATTTCTGTTCCGCATATTTTCGCATATTCCAATTGTACGTGTGCGCCGCATCATTCCCCGCCCCCCGTTACCAGCCCCAAATCTGGCACGGCGCGGTGCGCCTCTCCCCCCCCCAAACCCCCTCAGCCCGCCTCCCCCGTGCCGCGCCCACTCCCGCACCCCCTCCGTCTCACAGCCGCGAGCGCCAGCCCGTCGCCGCGAAGAACGCGGCCAAGAGCGTCGACAACTACCGCCGGGGGCTGCGGGCCCTGGCCGCGCTCGGCATCGACCGGGGCGCGGCCAAGGGCGCGGTGGCGCTGCTCACGCGGTTCCCCGCCAGCCTCCTGCCGCGCGAGGCCCAGCAGCGCCTGCTGAGGGCCGGGCGGGAGCTGCAGCAGAAGCCGCTGGACTGGGTGGCGCCGAGGTCTTTGAGGGGGCCGAGGGTGGGGCGCAGGCCTTTGCATAGTGATACTGGGGGGGGGGGGGGGTCAAATTGGCCCCCCGGGATTTTGGCTGACCCACCCACCCACCCACCCACATCAGAAAATTTTTGCTCGGGAAAAAAATGGAATTTATCAAAGGGGCCCGAACTTGGAGGTCGATTCTCGGTACACAAACTTTTTTTTGGCCTCTGACCCCCCCCCCCCCCCCCCGGTATAGTATCAACCAGCCACGAAGCAAAGGCCTGACGAGGCGGTGGGTGCCGGCGTGGCGGAGCGTGCGCAGGGCTGTCCTTCCGGATGATGTGTACATTTGTTTTCACTGGCGGGGGGGGGGGGGGGGGGGGGGCAGTAATGTCTTAGGACGGCCGTACACCGTCGGAGACCTGACCCCCCCCCCCCCCCTCTCCTCCCCTTCCAATGTTTGAGGCTGATCGCCAAGATTTTGCTTCGGCGCCTTCGGTGCCAAGAGGATTTACGCTTCAAAAATTTTCAGCGCGCTGGGAGGAGGGGGGGTCCCAGCCAAGCCCCCCCCCCCCTTCAGACCCCCCCCCTCCCCCCCTTCTAATACATCCCTGGGGTATGGGACAAGTGAGCAAAGGCACAGCCCAACGTATACCCGTGCAAATCCTTAAAAACACCGTACAAATTGCGCATAGAAATAGTGCCCGGGAGGGGGGGGGGGGGCGACTCCGCGGGTCCCAGGACGCCAACTACCCCCCCCCCCCCGGCCAACAGTTAGTTGCCAAAGGTGTCGCCCTCAGGCGTCCATGGGCGCTAAAGGCGCCCGACGCTCCATGAACATCAAAGGTGCCCTAAGGCAGATTTTGTCCACTTCGCACCCCAACACTATCCTCAAACCCAACCTTGACTCGAACGCCCACCCCCAACCCTCAGCGTACTCCTACCCCTACACCTACACCGAACCCTAACCTCCCCCCCCCCCCCCCACCCCTAATTGCCCCACTTGGACCCCCCCCCCCCAACCGACCCTCCCGGAGGCCCCCCTCATTCGCCCCTCCCATGCCCCCCCCCCCCCCATTCGCCCCTCCCTGAACCCCCCCTCCCAGCCCCCCCCCCCCCCCCTCCCCAAGGGACCTACGGCCAACAGTTAGTCGGGGGGGGGGGGGGGGGGGTAGTTGGCGTCCAGAACCGAGGGGTCGCCCCCCCCCCCCCCTGCCCCTGTGAAATAGTGCTGCGGCCGGCGTTCCTTGTGGTGTCGTTTCCGCGGTTCCGGGGCCCAGTGGTCGGCGCACTGGAGGCGGGGGGGGGGGGTCGTGGTGCGGTTTTTGCTGCCCACTCCCCTCCACATCCGGGGCGCCCACCACATGCCTCGCCGCATTGCCACGTGCCCAATTGCACCCTCCCTCCACCCCCCCCCCCCCAAAGGCTTTGGTTGATGATATTTGGTTTCCCACGGAAGTCGCAGAAGTGCTGAAGTGGTCTTGCCTCATTTGTAGTGTCCATGTGGCATTCAATGGGGTGCAGGCAAGAGTGCTGGTGGATGCACCAGCAACGGCCTGCAGGAAACTACAGCAGCCGTCCACAGTTTCTCATGAGAGAGCTTTGCCAACCCGGCATCATTTGTTCGCACATTTCTAAGCAGTGGCACGAGTTTGTGGATTCGGATTAGACACGAACTCAGGGTTGCATTGGAGGAGTTGGAGGAGGTTGCTGCAGCGGTTGGGCGAGGTTACTGTCGGTTACAAATGCATAGGCTGGGCGCCCTGGAGGGGGGGGCAGGGGGGCCCCCTCCTTCTCATGCATGCCTGCACGGAACGCCCCGACCCCCGGTGGGGACGGCTAGAGCGATCAAAAAGGCTACAGCGGCTGGTGTGAGATTTCGTTTGGTGAACAGTGTGAGAGACAGCGGATGTGAGGGGTAGTGGTTCTTGTCCACAACCCAACCTCGTTTCCGGGGGACCGTCGTGGTGTCATGAGTGATTTGCGGTGTGTGATGTGATCCGTGGTGTTGATGTGTGACGCTGCGCAGTGATGTGATGCGAGGGTCGGTAGGGTCGGCCCATGTCACACGAGAAGGGGTATTGGATGTGGGTGGTATCCGGTCGGTAGGGTCGGCCCATGTCACACGAGAAGGGGTATTGGATGTGGGTGGTATCTGGTCGGTAGGGTCGGCCCATATCATGCGACAATGGGTATTGGATGTGGGTGGTATCCGGTCGGTAGGGTCGGCCCATATCATGCGACAATGGGTATTGGATGTGGGTGGTATCCGGTCGGTAGGGTCGGCCCATATCATGCGACAATGGGTATTGGATGTGGGTGGTATCCGGTCGGTAGGGTCGGCCCATGTCACACGAGAAGGGGTATTGGATGTGGGTGGTATCTGGTCGGTAGGGTCGGCCCATATCATGCGACAATGGGTATTGGATGTGGGTGGTATCCGGTCGGTAGGGTCGGCCCATATCATGCGACAATGGGTATTGGATGTGCGTAGCATTCGGTCGGTAGGGTCGGCCCATATCAGACAGTACGAAGGACGCCCCAGCGAACGCGCCCTCTTTCGCTCCCCGCAGCAACGGCTACGCGCTGCACTGGCTCTACGGGCGCGACAAACTGCACGACGTCCAGCGCGAGATCCGCAGTGGCCAAGGCCTGCCCATGGTCTTCCCCCAGACGGACCTGGGCGTGCGCTACGGCGCCGGCGCCCCCGACCGCGAGGGCGCGGGCGAGGGCGAGCTGTACGTGCCGTCCCTGGACCTCGGCA